>JANHFT010004273.1:85310-96213 GCA_032467955.1 Pseudoxenodon macrops | reverse complement strand
ATTAGCACCAGTCAATGTATTTGTGATTGTTCAGTTGACTGAATTTCATGTTCAATGAATAAAAGAAATAATAATAATAATACACCTTTCTACATCAGTTCCCTTGTTTTTGGCTTCTGCTTTGAAAACTCAAAGATGTTTTTTCTTGGATACTTAATTCTTATTATTTGTTCTAAAAGGTTTCCAAGATGGGCTTGGAAGGATTAGTGCTGGTACACACCAATCATTTCTCCTATAATGCTCCTTAAGGCCCATGGACCAACCTAGTTGCCATTTTTTAGCCTTCCTTTCCCTACATCTGCTTAACTGTCCTGGCCACCTTTGAAGTTAATACTATATATTGGATTGGATCAGTGGTGGGATTCACATTTTTAACAACCAGTTCTGTGAGCGTGGCTTAGTGGTCATGGCTTGGTGGTCATGTGACTGGGTGGGTGTAGCCAACTCGACGTCACTTATGTCAACAGACGCTTTGCCCAGCCCTTTCCCTCCCAGCCACTCCTTGTCATCCCCTGCCTCAGCATATCTATAGTTCTGTAAAAAGAAGAACTATCTGGAGACTTCTTCTATCCATCCATCTGTCCATCCATGTTTCTGTCCATGTTTCCCTTCTGTTTTTAAAACATGTATTCTAGGGATAACTATTGCGATGGATATTATATTCTTTGTTCAAATAACCTACAGAGAGAGAGAGAGAGAGAGAGATCTTACATATCTTGCTTTCTTCATCTCTTCCTCTTATTAGAAAGCACTGTAGTCTTTCCTGACAATATTCTTCATGCTTATATTAGTATTATTTATTCACTCTCAAATTCCTTTTATGAATCAAGTAGTTCATTTAAATGTTGACCATATATTCTTTTTCTAATCTACAACATGTTTAAATATATGGATATACAGTATTGATCAAGTAAATGAGTATAATACTGGTATTTCCCCTTATATAGCAGCCATGGTTTTATTTTATTTCGTTGTTTTGCTTTTATTTATGCAAACGTTTTATTGATTCCTCCCTGGATATTAGGAAAGTAGAAATTTCAAATAAACAGATCAACTTGCCTCTTTTTTTTTTTCCTTTATTGTTGTTGCATTTGGCAACAGCTCCCTCTATTGCTCTACCTCTTTTATTTCCTCTGTTTCTGTTCCCAAGCCTATAGCATCCAACTTATTATTTCATTTAATATGTTGGATTGTTCTTTGGTGAACAAAATGCAGAAAGATTTCTGTTCAGCACACTTTGGAGCAGTCTAAGGGCTTTTTTTAGTCCATGATGGATTAGTATTATGAGCACTCATGAACAATGGATACTTGAAGAAATAAAGCCGATTGTTTTCCTGAAGAACCAATTTGGCCTAGTGGTTAAGGTATCGGGTGAAAAACTGGAGTCCTTGAATTCTAAACCTACCTTAGACACAACTACATGTTTCTTTGCCCAATCACTTTCTGTCTATCCTAGAAAAACCTTGCCAAGAAAACTGAATTGGGCATGAATGAAGATAGAGATATATAGATATCAACTGCATTATATGTTTTTCTCCTCCCCCATCCCTTTATATTACGATATTAACTTTAGCAAGACAAAATCTACCTTAGAAATATCAGCGTCTCTCAAAATGTAAATGAAGAACCAAAATCATTAAATTCATTTATAAGGGATACAAATCTGTCTTTTATGGTACCTTTTTGGGGGAAATATAGAATTGTAAAAACTAGAGTCAGACAAGATCTGAACAGCTATTTGTCCTTTGTATGTGTTTCTCTCTGTGAGAGTGCATACGTGTGCATGCATGTGTTCCTTCAAGTCAGTCTTGATTCACGAAGGCTGCCTGGACAAGTCCCTGCAGTTTCTTGGCAAACATTTCAGAAGTGGTTTTCCATCTTTCTGGGGAATGACTGGCCCAAGGTCACCCAGCTGGATTTTTACTTAATGTGGGAATAGAACTCACAGTGTCTAGCTGGTGCCTTAACAACTTTACCCATCTATACATGCAAGAAAACACATTCCTTTAAACCTACTGTAGCACAGTTTGTAAACATCCCATGTAATAACAATATAGCTCTTCTACATGTAATGTTGTACATGATTACATGAACTCTAGGTCCTTTTTGTGCAACATTCTTAATCTATTCAACTCCTAACCAGTGCCTTGGTTTAGCTTGACTCACTAAGTCAAAAGCTTACTTTTGATGAATTACCATAGATTTTCCTTCCCCTTTCTCTAAGAAATGTCTAGTTGAAGGATACCAGATGCATGGCATGAAAAGGTTACTGAGAACTCCTTGATACCATCTTATGATTGTTTTGGTTCTTTCAAGTCAGTGTTGACTCCTGGTGACCTCCTGGACTAGTCTCTGCAATTTTCTTGGCAAGATTTCAGAAGTGGCTTGTCATTGCCAGCTTCATAGGGCTGGCCTGAGGTTACCCAAATGGCTTTGTGTCTTAGTCAGAACAAGAATTCACAGACCCTTGGTTTCTAGCTAATGCTTTAACCATTACACCAAACTGGTTATCCAGACATCTTCCCAGATATTGAGTTCTTCTACTTGAAGAATGGGGACTTCACTACATTTCTAAGTCTTTCCCTACCAGACTGTCCTTTCTTTATTGATAAGCTACAGCCAATCTCTATTAGGAAAGCATTTTAGTTAGGCAATGATTTAAGCAACAAACAACCTTATTTTTTAAAGCCATTTTCTATCTCCACCACTTTTTGCTGAATAAATAGAACTTGATCTGCTCTGCTTTTGACTAAGGTATGACTACCACATAATGAAGAACGTTTAGGATAGGTTAGAAGGAAAAGTAACTGAACTCAGAACAATGGAGGGTAGGGCTATGCAAAATATTCTTATGGGAGTTTTCTGGCTTATGTATTTCGCTTGGAACAGGCATCACTTTATAAATAACATTATTTAATGTACAAGATTTATTTTCTATAGTGTAGACATTTTAACTTTTAAAACTTTTATTACCAGCCCTATTCATTGCAATACATTGCAATTAAAACAGATAGCTCTGGTTTAATCCCCTGGATTAATCCCCTGGAAGATGTTTCTAATGGACCCCCTATATAAGAAGGAAGATACAGAAAATATTGGCAATTATAGACCAATCAGTTTTGCTGTCAAAACATCATGCAATATATTTAAATGGAAAATTAATCTCTTATCTTGAAGAACGTTTTGTTTTAACAAATGCTTGAGCTGCTTTTAGAAAAGGCTGGTCAACAATTGATCAGTATTTTATCTTAGTTTATCTAGCAAGAAAATATTCTGTTTTCCTGAAAGGTAAAACATTTGTTATTTTATATATTTTTAAGCTGCATTTGACTCTAATAACAGAACCAAATTATAGCCTAAATTGGAGAAGATGGTTCCTAACAGGTGCTTTGCCTGTTTATTACAGTCAGCACATCAAGGTAGTATAATGCAAGTTAGATGCAACAGAAAAGGTCCAGTTACCTTAGATAGTATAATGAATAAGGGAGTGAATAAGGTTGCATCCTGACCCCTACAGTATTTAACTTTTATCTCAATGATCTGGAGGCTACATTACTTCAAGCTGAGGGTCCTTGTCCATTATTATCCAAAAGGAAAATTTGTGCTTTGTTATATGTGGATGTTTTGCCAAGGGTCAGGACAGTGAAAAGGAACCCAGACAATTGATTTTTTGGAACCAGAGACAATAAACAGACCAGCAAACAAAGAGTTTTTAAGCTTTGTTATTATCTCCAGCAAACATATAAACATAGAAGCATAACATAAAAAGCATACATACCAAGCAAGATGATATCCAAATCTGTTCCAAGTTGCCAGGTACTCCTCAATAACGACAGCAGCGATACCTCAAGGGCTGCCAGTTTCCACAGAACCCAATGCTAGGTTTTACGTAGAGGTTCCCAACAAACAACAACCCCAATATTTTTATCAAAGCCTGGCACCAAGACTTCATGGCCATGTTCATGCTCATGGAACTGCAAGACCTGGCCTTGACAGGGTAGAACATGACTCTGGAATGAGACTCAAAAGTCTGAGACTTTGACTGTAAGAAAAGCTTTGTAGCTACATGAAGGTTCATCCCCTTCTTCTCTATTCAGTAAACAGGAATTTAAAAAAACAAGCAGGTTAACTTAGAATTAGCTCTAACCTTTTAGACTTTTGTTAGTATGAAGGAGAAAACAAAGCAAGTTGACAAACACTTCAAAATAACATTGGTCTTCCTCATTGCCGCTACAACCGTTATTTTGAACAACATGTATGGAATAGTATTTTTTTTCCATTTCTTCCAGTTATATTCCCATAGAATTTCTGATATTTTCTTAATACTGCGTAAGTTATAATTTTTACTTAGTTTGAATTTGAAACAGACAATTGTCTTCCTCCTCAATATAGTGATATTCCCTAAGAAATGTGGGGCAAGGAAACATTGTCTTTCATTTTTCAAAGCTTATCAGAACCAAGCTAAAAATTATGGAATCAGAACATACTCTACAGCTGTTTATTTAAGAGGACTTCCCCAGGCATGTCAAATCCATTGCATGAAAAGAATCTTGATGGGATATGCAGGATTGATTAAAAAATGCTTTTGTGTTATGTTCCATAGTGCATATTTAAAACACAAATTATAATTTTAAATCAGCTGCTTTTTTATTGATACAGATGTAGAGAGAAATAAAGAAAAAAGAATAGAAGAAACTAAAAGTTAAAGCTAATGGCAGATAATAGTATTCCGCACAAGATTCAGGGGGGAAACAATAGATAATTTGTCAGCCAAGAAATGCTAATATGGCAAAAGAAATGTGGAGTGGTGTACATTTCAGAATTATTTCTTACAGAATGTTTATTAAATTAGAGGTTCCTGATCTAGGCATACATAAAACAGAGCCACTAAAATCTATGGCATAATAAGTCATACACTGAAATCTTGTTTAATTGAAAATATTAGTTTCAAGAGTAAAGTAGATCCAAACCAGCTTGCACTTCAGTTTCATCAATTCCCTGTGTATTGTTCTGATGTTTTCGATTCAGCACAAAGAAGGAAAAAGTTAGTTTTCAAATTATCATGGCATAAAAAGAGAGCAGTATAATAAATGTTTACTTAGACTATATACCTTTGCTGTTCCCCAGAGAGAATTGTATCTCTCACTCACACCACAACAAAGACTTTATGAAATATGAAACTGTCTTTTATTTTAGGGCAAAGTCAGACATGACTAGCTAACTGGAAGCAATCCTCACTGGGAGATGATTAGCTGCAGTGAAGCTCAATTAAGTTTAGCATGTTTAAATGAACTTGGGTTATTCCCAAAGAAAGAAAAATAAAGCTTTACTGCCAAAAGTTAAGATCTGGAACCCAGGCATAAATAACCATTTTTCCTTTTGATTGATTTCTTTATTTATGGTTCTCTATCCTCCTGGGAGTCAGGATTTTCAGTTTCAGACTTTAATGAGAAATTCCTTTATTTGCTTAGTTACTAAACTCAGCAAATGGTTTTAAGCATGTCTCAACAGCCTTTTTTGAGCAAAGAAAGAGTAAGAGTCAAAAGAAGTTTGAGGATAGCTTTGATATGATAGATTTTTTACAAATATAGCTTTTTCATTAGTCAACTTTATTCCATGAAACTCAAAGTGAGATATCAATCTGCTCAGTAACAGAAAAGTAATTAAATAACCTCTGGTTAGAAATAGCTGAGTAATATGCTAATAATTGTACTTAGAAGCATTTTATTTGCTGTACTGTGAAATATTTCTTCTACTATTACTTCTATGCTTTTCAATTTGTGCTCAAGAAGCTAAGTCAATGTTTTTCAAATTAGGCACCTTTAAGATGTGTGGACCGCAACTCCCCAAAAGTTGTCAAGTTTGGAAAATAATGGTAAAAGTCACACTTTGTCTCTTAACTACATATTAGTGAACTGCATTGTGTGAATATAGCTTCATACTATTAATCTACATGCTGATAAACTAACATCATTGTCCATAGTCATCAATTAAAGTTTGGGAGTATCCAAGAAGTTGGAATATTTCATGTAATTAAACTGGGAGTAATATCTATTTCAAGAGAATTTTGTATTGATAAGTTTTTTTAAAAATATTTTATTTGCTAAAGAATCCATGTTAGGCTTAATTTTCTTTCTTCGTGGCACTAAAGCAAATCTTAAAGTCTAAATGCTTTTTGTTGTTGTTTCTAAAAGCTACTGAATTGCATGTAATTTCATATTACATTGATTCTTCAAGTTATGTATGAAGAGATTAACTATTTATAATTTTCTGATCTCTAATTATTTGAATTCAACACCAAATAAACTATATTTGTAGTTGGACCAGCTCCATCTTGTGGTCTAACTAATGTAGATGTTTTCTTTTTGGATTTCTCTTTTTTCTTTTAATTTAGTTTCCAGCACAGTATTACCAGGTTCTTGACAACTCCATGATTCATCTTTTATATCATTGAAAGACTGCATATTAATGTTTAATAAAGGGATGTAGGAGAGGGAGAGGCAGAAGGAGATGCAAAAAGTTTGTCTATCCCAACTGGCTATTACAATCAATCTGTATAAGTACATGTAAATCAATCAAGAGAAAATTCTATTTCCAAAGAGTTACATTTCCTTCTTTCCTCTCCACAATGCTTCATTTTTCTGTTTTTAAGTTGTAATACTACATTATAAAAAGGGGGCCATGCTGACAATATGGCACATTTATTAAATCTTTAGCATTATGATAATCATGACTATTCCTACAATTTACTTGGGAAACTTTCAGAAGTCGTTTTCCCTTGCCTTCTTTCTAAACCTATTCTTTATGTAAGTCTAGGCAGCTGAAATATGATGTAAAGAGATTTGCTATATGAAAACATCTGAAGTTCAGTTCTGAATAATTTATCCTTTTGATTAGCCACAGTTCTGTAAAAGTTGTGTAAAAATTGTTCATATCAACATTTCAAAAGTTCTGTCCACCCGAAGCAATGATGAGTGTGAGAAAAAAGCAGTTCTGTGCTGAATTAAAACAACAATAATTTCATAATTATCATATTCATCCATTCAAGTACTCACTGTGTTCAGCTGGAAATAGCTAAAAACATTTATTTTACAAGAAAGGGGGAAAGTGCTTATTTTTCATAAAATGGCCTTAGCTATCAGTTTTTTTAAGATGACAAAAATATTTAAATTATTTACAGTCCATTAGACTGCTTTTCCTAGTGTGGGGGGTCTCACTTCCCAAATCTTTTTGGGGGGTTGCTATTCATTGTTCACTAATCACAGTAGGATATTTCATTAAATAAAAGAAATCTGTAGTTCAGAATTATACTTAATCTAACAATAGACTTTATTGGTATCAGTTACAACCTGCCATGATTCAAAATGACAACAGATACCACATGCTTTGATGATGGAACTAATGAAATTATGCAATTTGGATCACTCACATTATGACATCATGAGCAAAGTAAACAAATACTTATATCATTTGTGATGCACAATATGACACCTCTTCACCCTTATTCTTTCTTCAAATGGCTTGTAAATGCAGGTACTCCTCAGTCTATGATCACAATAGACCCCAAATTTTATGTTGCTAAGCTACCCTGTTTGCCCCAAAATAAGCCCTCCCTGGATAATAAACCCAATAAGGATTTTGAGCGCATGCACTAAAAGCCACCACCACCACCCGAAAATAAGCCCTCCCCGAAAATATTAAATCACATGTGCAGCTGGTCCCCACCATTTCTTCTGGTTATGGTTGGGGAGACTGAGCTAGCAATCAAGTAATATGGCAAGAGGAGTCCCGTCTTGCTCCACACACCCCAAAATAATAAGACCAGCCCAAAAATAAGACCAAGAACTTATTTCGGGGTTTAAAAAAATATAAGGTCTTGTTTTCAAGGAACCAGGGTAGGCAGTTAGGTGAATGTTGCCCCATTTTATGACCTTTTTGCCACACTTGTTAAGGGAATCATACAGTTATTAAGTGAATCTGGCTTCCCCCGCTCACCTGGCCTAAAGTTTGATATGCGACAGAGATGCTGCAATGGCTATAAGTGTGAAAATGGTTATAAGTCACTTTTTTCCATGCTGTTGTAACTTTGAATTGTCACTAAATGAATGGTTGTAAATCAAGGACTATCTGTATGTAGAGAGCAAGACAGAAAATATGAAAACCAGTACTACCACTTAAAATAACAGTGCAAACTGGTAGTCAAAAAAAAGCATGAGAAAACAGAATTGCTTAAATGTGCTCCTATTCATGTATTGTTCCCCTACAGACCCATAATCCAATGTCTCTATTTATCTGGCAAATGTATTACTTGATATCATGAGAAGTATTCAAACAATTTGGTAGCTGCAGGGGACAAATGATGAGAATAGAAGAGACCTATAATTTCTCCTCTGAAAAACTTCCTCCATGAGAATGGAATATTAGGGCCACCTAATATCCTTCAGCAAAGTCAAGCAACAACTATTGCACTTTAGTTTCTATATGTGGAATAGGTGAGATGTTAAGAAAGATGAATTGATAAATAAACTCATGTTTGGGTTCCATCATGATTCTTCTCCCAATCTTCTGAAGAAATGGGCTCTATATGTATCCTTAGATTAAATTAAACCTTCTTAGTTCTGATTTTAAATATGAACATGAAATATATATTCCAACTGTTTGTTTCAAAAATTAGCTGCTTAAAAATAATAAATAATTTTACAGATTATTAAATTAGAATAGAAAAACCCTAAAAACTAAACATTGATTACTACCCACCAGAGGTGGGTTGCTGCTGGTTCAGTTCAGTTCTATAGAACTGTTAGTGGAGATTTGCCGATAGCGGCAGCAACAGCTGGCTGGCCACGCCCCTGAGCCGGTTCTCCAGAAGGAAATTGGTCCTCCCAATGGAAATTGGCTTGAAAATAACACTCTGCGCATGCGCAAAGCCTCCTTTTTGAGGCAATACACAGATGCAATGGGGGTGCGCACATGAGCGCAGCGCGCATGCACACAAAATGCATATTTTCATTGTGATCAGAACTAGTAGGAAAGGTAAGTAGAACTCACCCCTGCTATCCACTACAAATTGCTGCAGGTGTCAGATTTCAAGAATCAGATCTTTTGAATATTTTCAACCTCACCATTCAAATAAAAAGATCTAATTAGATCAGCTACAGTAATGGTCTTTCTCAACTTCTCTTCCACACCAAAAAAAAAAAAAAAATGGAAATGGAAAACTTATCAAAATAGACTACGTGAGAAACTGTTATCATGCAAGTTATTTGCAGTATCTCCAAATATAAATCAGACACATACTGGCCAGTTATCAGATGCTACCAAAGCAACTCTGATGAATCTGAGGAAATCTAAGAGGCACAGCATGGTTCTAATATCTGTCTCTATTGTATCATTTTCAGTATCATTTAGAAAACATGGGATTTTCTATAAGAACCCAGGGCAGGAAGCAGTTTTTTTCTCTACTAAAATTGTGGTTGCTACTTTGATCTATCCAGCTGGAGATATTTGGGTTAACTAACAGCTGGAATGTTGGTTTTAGAAGAGCTCTGAATTGGGCTTGTTTAAACCTAAATTGATGGGGGAGAAGAAACTAAATATTTTATCTACAAAGATAAGACTTCCATCTAAATCCCACTTCACAGAATATCCAGTTCAAGCTGAGAAGAGATAGGTTTGTATGTTTTTGTTTATATTGTTGTTAACAACAGTACTAACATTAAATATATATATACATTATCATATGCTGGAGGCTTCATATCAATCCACAACTGGCAGATTGTTCCATTTCTTCTGTCTTGAGAGTCTGATTACTATATGTTTTTCAGTTCAGTTGACATAATGCGCTTCTGTGCAGTTATTGAAAGTCTATATTCTTATTTAAACTAGCAAAGCACATTTATTTCACAGTTTTCAATTGGAAAACTCACTATATATTTTTCTGGTTCAGAACACACAATAAAAAGCATTATAGTTAATATACGTAAAATAGGTATTTTCAAAATTCAGATTATTCATGGATTACGAAATATATATTCTATGCAGACAGGCCTTGCTGAACTTGGACAATTCCATGTCGCACATTACTTGGCCATTCATGTTATTTATATTAAAACCTATGCTTTGTGATTTTCATGCTGGGTATTTACAAGCATTAATAAATATCACAACTGAGAAATTACTAATAATAATAATCACCAACTTCAGAAAGTCCAAAAAGACAAGGTGATAACCAGGAAACCACATGAGATCAAAGAGTAACTTAAACTCAGTATTTCACCCATTTCCAATTGCTCCCAATGCTTATGTCAATATACTACTATCATTTTGATTCCCCACTCCCTTAAAGGAACTTGGAAGTTAATGTGTGTTCTTCCCTTGTTTCTAAACTTGAAATGCTATCTCAATTGATCGATCAGTCAGTGTTCAGTCTATTTCCCACCTATTATTTTTTGTTTGTGATATGTTCATTTATTAGGTACCGTATTTTTTGGAGTATAAGATGCACCTTCCCCCCCCCAAAAAAAAAGGGTGAAAACTTAGGTGCATCTTATACACTGAATGCAGCCTACCCAGCCACCCCTATCCTTTGACCTCTGCCTCTCAGCAATTTGCCTCTTTGCAGCAAACATCAAGAGCCTGATTAGCACAAGCAACTGATTATCAGCCTCCTGAACCTCAGCTGATTCAGGCTGCAGGCAGGCAACATGTTCTAAAACTGAAAGTGAAACTAAACTGCAAGGAGGCAAATTGCTTGGAGGTAGAGGTTTTTATTTTCTTGGGCTAATCAGGCTTGTTTGCTGCAAGGAGGTAAGTCAATAACTATAAAAGCCTATAGAATGTTCATATTATTAGACTTATTTTTTAAAGACTGCTTTATTATTGTTCTAGACAACAAAATGAAGAA
>JANHFT010004273.1:59274-71353 GCA_032467955.1 Pseudoxenodon macrops | reverse complement strand
TCTCTCTCTCTCTCTCTCTCTCTCTCTCTCTCTCTCTCTCTCTCTCTCTCTCTCTCTCTCTCTCTCTCTCTCTGATTCACCTACTAGAAATTATTGAGTGAAACCTATTTGTTTATTTCTTTCATTCTTTTTCTTCTATTTTGTTGATTTTCAAAAATGACTTTGGGTGTCTGACAATGAATCACTGCTTTACTTCTGGCATTTTTATTCTCAAGAATGACTGTGGGTGAAAAGAGAAACGAGAGATGGAACAGAATCTCTGCAGAACTTTTAGAAATGCATGGGGTACTGCATTTGGAGGCATTTCAAAGGGTGAAGTTTGGATCTGATCTAGCGGTCAATGATATGCCAATCCAGCCTCATCACGGATTGTGTATTTGGCAATGTAAACAGCTAAGCTCAATTCTGATTAATGCTATTATGCAATTTACAATTGCAAAATATTTAGCATAGTGAAACTTGTGTACTTCTGCATGTTTGCATAAAATATATGGTAGGAATACACATATGAAGAAAGCAGATGGGGTATCTTTATCATATAGAGAAACTTGGTCCTGTAATCATGCTGAACAACAGTTCCTGGATGTCATCACCATTTATCATAATCAGCAAAATCTGGAGGGATCTTTCTTGAACTCTTTCTTTCCTGAATTTAGATATTAATGATATGATCTCATATTGTTTACTCAGGAATTAAATTAAGAATGATTCCTAGATTTGATGATTAGGATTCTAGTTTAACAAAAAGAAAAGTATCAAGTAGTCCTGATGAATAAATGCAACTGCAATCAGACACAGAATGCAGCAATTTGAGCATTAACAGCTTGAAAGCATCACTGGGATAAGATTTTTTTTTTGTCTCTCTGTTCCTCCTCCCCACCTGCTTGTATTTATGCATTCCCCAGAGCATTTCATAGGATTATATGACGGAATATTTTGAGAAATCTGACCGACCTATTCCAAGATTCACTACAGCATCTCTGATATATGATTATCCAGGTTCTGTTTGAAGATCTCCAGCAATTACCTACTGTACTTACTGACAAACAATTACATATGTCTGTTCTTCTGTAAATGAATGTGTATGTGTATGTGTATACTTCTGACACCATTAATCATGATGTACGCTTTGGAGGGAGGGAGTGTGCAGCACAGTATTGCACTGGTTCACTTCATTTTCTCAAGGCCAATTGCAGCCAGCATTGATTGGAAGTGAGGAGAGCAGCCTTCGGCCCCTATGATGTGCCACAGGACTCAGGGCTTTCCTGTTCCTATTTGTCATCTACATGATGTTTCTGGGTGAGATCACCCCTCACCATAGGTGAGGTGCTATAAGTATGCTAATGATACCTAGTTACACATCTCCACGCCTTGCATGCTAAGTTATCCTGTTGACATCATTCTTAATACCTGGAGGCAGTGGGGATCTGGATGAGGCACCACAAGCTTCAACTCTGGCAAAATTTAGTTGCTTTGAGTTTTGGGATCTTCTGTATCCACTTATTTACTATTCTTGGTGCTAAATAGAGTTGCACTACTCCAAATAGACCCTGTGCACAATCTGAGGGTCTTTCTGGATTCATGACTACTGCTCAAAGAGCAAGTACTGTGTTTCCCTGAAAATAAGCCCTATCCCAAAATAAGCCCTAGCATGATTTGTATATGTCCTACCTCCAATATAAGCCTACTTAAGAGTCTGTGTAGCCACCACCCATCCGTTCCGTCTGGTTGCTTGCGGTGCTGCCAACACGAGGTGAGGCGAGGCTGGTGGAGGGGTGTAGCTGCCCCACATCCCCTGCACTGGCTTACCTCAGGGTTCCCACAGACAGACTATCTATGCCCCAACAATTGCCTCATGTCAGCAGCACCAGCAACCATGTCCAGCAGGATCCCTAATGGCTACTCGCCCACTTCTTCTGCATTCTCACAGGCACAATGGAGCAGTAGGCTGAGCAATGTGTCGGTGCCACAGCCACAAGGCGAGACAGATGTTGGAGCTTGCATGGCCTGGCTGCAGAGGATCTGAGGTAAGCCAATGCAGGGTGCATGGGGCAACTTCACCCCACTTCACCTCATGGCTGTGGCACTGGTGTGCAACATGGCCTCCTGCCCCATTGTGGCTGCAAGAAGCAGAAGAAGTGAGTCTCCCATACATGGGGAGGGGGGGGAATAAGACATCTCCCAAAAATAAGCCCTGGTGCTTATTTTGTAGCCCCCAAAAATATAAGACTGTCTTATTTTCAGGGAAACATAGGTATAAACTGTGGCCAGGAAGACCAATCCTGGATCAGGAGGCCCTAATCTTTGTCATTCATGCTCTAGTCAACTTTCAAGCAGATTACTGAAATGTGGCTGCCCTTGAAGAATGTCTGAAAGCTTCATCTGGTACAAAATTCAGCAGGCCTACATGACATGGCGACAGGTTATTGGCCTGACCACCTCATCGTAATTATGTCTACCCATCCCAATAGGTCTGTAAAAATGGGTATGTTGCCAGTCTTATGGCCGAGGAGCTTCATTTGGTAGGATCCATAAAGAAAGCCTTTTCTGCTATGGCAGCTGCTCTCTGGAACATCATTTTCCCCAAGGTAAGATTGGCCCCAACCCTACCCACCTTCTGAAATGTCCTTAAAACTGGAAGGTTTGGAAAGCCAAATTAGCTGGCCTCCCAAGAATGGAGCCCATTAAATGGTTGTATTGTATATAGTTAGCATGCACTCTCCTAATTGCACTAATTGCAGTACAAAAGTTAAGAGTCTGCTATACAAAATTAAAATGGCTTTTTAAATACCGGTATGTTAATAGCTACAATTCATACACATTTGTAAATATAAGGTCTATAAGTAAGTGTACAGATTCTACACAGATGGTAATACACCATTAGTCTTACTCTGTATTTTCATTACCTACAAAAATGTCCACATATCAGTAATCAAGTGCATCTTGCTTGTTGTAACTACACAATTTTTTTTGGCTTTCCTTTTTCCTTTTCTATAAAAACAGCTGCCAGTCTTTTATGCCTTGCCTTAAATTAATTTGAAGTTCAGAGTAGTTCAGGTAGCATGTAAACTAAAGGAGAAACACAAAACACACAATTTACATTATTTCAATTTTTAAAATAACAACTTGAATTCAGACTGTAACCGCCCAAGTGGCTCTGTGTTTTTGGATAGAAAAATGTTTCTAAGAAAAAAATGAAGCACATAAGGAAAAACATCAGACCCATATCATATATTTCCTAGTTTTGTTGCACAGTTCTTTCTAGGAACTGAAATTGGTGGTATATACCGTAACATCCTTGATCAGTAAAAGTAGATGGCAAGGTTCAATTCTTTGTTTAGAAAAACAATCATAAAAAAGACAATTTTGCTACAAATGGAATTGTTTATCACAGCTGTACACCACTTTGGAAAAGTGGCTCAGAACATTCATTACCATAAGTGTCTCTGCTGTATTCTACTTCATTCTTAGTCATGGGAGCCTGTTGGAGTCTTCTTTCATATGGACCTTTATAACGTGGGTGTCAAACATGCCACATCACATTGCCGTCATGTGATGTATCACAATGTTTTTTCCTTCGAGGAGCTGGGGTGGGCATGGCCTGTGTGTGACACATCCAGTCCATGGACTGCCAGTTTGACACCTGTGCTCTAGAACCACACCATTTCCAGGAGATTGAAGGTTTCTCCAGGTTGAGTGCCAAGCTGAAATCCAAAAATAGATATGACCAGGAGAGATGCTTAAAGTATCATTTAAATACTGAAAATTGTTGGGTCACATCTGATTTCAAGATCATCCTTTTTGCACCCCTACTCTAGAAGGTAGTAGAAATTCGAAGATTTAGCTGAAGATTTAGCTCTCTTTGTAGCAAGGTTTGACTTGCCTGCAATTTCCATATTTCCTCAGCTCAAAAATTGCTGCAGCTACCGGTATATGTGTATGCATTTCCATCACAAACTTCTTGGCTTCCTTTTCTTCCACTTCATTATTTCATCGCTAGTAATTTCATCAACCCTGATTCTCAGCCAACTAAACTATTATGTTCCATTTCCTTTTGAATATCCAACATCTATGCTATTTAGCACTTAAGTTTCATCTCTATCAGCACTTTGTTCTTTCTTCCTGAAGGTCTTCTGGGTGCCATTTCTATAGCACCAAGTTTCTTTCTTAAGTTTCCGCTTATCTGTTCTTCTTTCTAATATTCCCTGATTTTATACAATTTTTACTTGACAGTATATTCTTCCTCTAAGTTCATCCATTCTTCCTCTGCACTCTATTCTTCTCAGCTTTGGAACCTTTCATTTAACTTTCCAGTTTTCAGCCTAATCACATGATTTCTACCAGTTTTCCAGCTTTTTTGTGTGAGGTTTTAATCCTTGTCCAAGTGATAACTTTCTTCCTGTGATTCTGGGCTGCAGATATTCTCCTACAAATGACTTTGTCAAAATTCTCAAAAATATTATGAAATGTACAATAACAGAAAAGTAAAAACTTTTCTCAAATAATGTATATTTTATTAGTTAATGTTTTTTTTTCTATTTCAACTTTTAACTTTCAAGGCATATTGCTGCACTTGCGCACGTGCCCTAATCACATCTGGGTATAGCCTCGAAAATAACCCTCTGCGCATGCGTAGGAGGCTTTGCGCATGTGCAGAGGGTTATTTTTGCGTCAATTTCCATCGGGAGGACCAATTTCCTCCTGGAGGACCAGCTCAGGGGTGTGACTATACTAATTAACTTTAAATATCAGTTTGGTCCTATAATGGAACGCCCTAGTCCATGACCAAATCGGATTCCGAACAAAAAATCTGCTAAATGTTTGACTCCGTTCACGAACATATCTTCAGTTGATGATCAAACATAACCACAGCAATTTTCCCTGCCACAGTGATTTCCCCTGCCACATCACTTTTTGTGTGTGCACACATGCACAGTCCGTCTTGCTTCCATTCACGACCAAATTGGGTCTGGACCGAAATCCTGGAATGGATTACAGTCATGAACCGAGGTTACACTATATATGGATATTTTTATTAAGCTTCTTTGGGGTTTTCAGATGTGAAAATTAGTGGCACAATCTAAAAATAGGTGCTTGATATCATTACATACATTAAGGGAAGAGTACACAATTATCTGCCTCAGTCGAACAGCGGAGCTGATCAGTGTACACATTGCTCTGGCCTGCTCTGCTTCCTTTCAGATCCACCAGCATAACTTCCTCCACCCTTGTCCCAATTTACTATGACTGTACTCATGCATTTGGCAAATCTTATTTTAGAATACAAGTGGCTACATCTGCTTTCACTTGAGAACTGCCTTCCCCAAGGTGATGGCTGCTGTAATACTACACTGATCTGTTGCCTCCCCAATTCCAGCAATACCAGGCAATGCTGATATGTAAGTATGGATTTACAGCTTGAACATTTTTAAAAGTAAAGCTTAGCTCTTTCTAATGGAACTTACCCTTGTGGTGATTTTATGGACACACCACATGCTTATTTTGGCAGCAGCATGGAGGTGATTTGTCACTGCCTGCTTAAGGTTGTTTTGGTTTTTTACTTCCAAATATAGTTATTATCCTTGGTATTTCCTCATGATTCAAGTACTTATCACGTCCAACCTTATTTAGTTTTTCGAATCTGGCTATGTCTAACAACTTCTCTGACTTGTTTTTCACATGTATTATGTATTGTGCATCTGCTTTCATAATGTAAACCTAAAGATTGTAGAAAGCTGAGTTATATATATCAGCAGGCAGCTGCCTATCATTAATTTATCTTATACCACTGCTGATTGTAAACCTGTATAAAGTTTGAACTATAACAGTTCTATCTAACATATAAAATGCATTCAGTCTTTTGGAAGTAGTTAAGCATCACAAAATGAGATTAGCCCAAAATGTTTCTGCAAAAGGCAGGAGATAAAAGCTTCCTGATGGATTTACAAGAACAATGTCAAACATCCATCATGCAGCTGGCTGAATCTTGGCAGACATCCATTACTTGGTTGTCTGAAAGCTGCTAAGAAAAAGCAGCAAATCTTATTAGTCAGACTTCCAAATATGTTTAACATTTTAAAATGTTCACACAGAACATAGGATCAGCTACAAATATCATTGTTCAAGTACTAATGTTTACATATTTACATCTTCAACTACTTCTCCCATACACACACACACACACCCCAAATTCTACCATAGCAGAAATTCACATGGCCTTCTCCTATGTTCCTAACAGAGATAGGGTTGTTTTCTAGCCTATTCAGTTCTGTTTCTATGAGCCACTTGCCAGTTTTTCTTACTGAGCTCTGTGATGCTGGATTGAGACAGTGTAAGTCTTCCATCATATTGCCTTTCCCATATACCTCAGATCATCTTCCTTCTCATTCTTCACACATCATGCTTTTCCACCAGGCAAGTTCCTGGCTTATTATTGTTCCAACAGCAGCAATACTTTTGAGCCACAAAGTGTAAGGGAGAAAAAAGTACAGGTAGTTCTCAACCTATGACCACAACTGAGCCCAAACATTCTGTTGTTAAGTGAAACTTTTGTTAACTGAATTTTGTCCTATTTTACAAATTTTGCAATTTTGCCCAGTTGTTAAGTGAATCACTGCAGTTAGTAACATGGTTATTAAGTGAATCTGACTTTCCCATTGACTTTGCTTATAAGGAGGTCGCAAAAGACGATCACATGACCCCAGGACACTGCAACCCTCTAAAATATGAATCAGTTGCCAAGTGTTTGAATTTTGATCACATGACTATGGAGATCCTGCAACGTGCAAACGTCACTTTTTTCAGTAACTTTGAACAGTCACTAAATGAACTGTTGTAATTGAGAACTACCTGTACTTTTAAAAGAAGTTTAATTTTTTATTATTGGCTGTGCACCGCCCTGAGTCTTTCGAGAGAAGGGCGGTATACAAATGTAATAAATAAAATAAATAAAATAAAAATAAATTCCAATTCTTTACCATCATTTTGAGATTTATCCAACTGATAACAAGAAATCTTATGCGAAAACATTTGTTAATGCCTTGATATAACTATAGCAGTGATGGCTAACCTTTTTCTTCTTGCGTGCCAAAAATGGATGCCAGGGAAGCCTCCTGAAGGTGAAAAATGGCCAAACTGGCAAAGCAGAAGTGACTTCTGGTTTGCCCGTTGGGCCATTTTTTACCCTCCGGAGCCTTCAGGGAAGCTTCCTGAAGCCTTTGGAGGACGAAAAACAGCACTACAGGCAAGCCAGAAGTCCGTTCCCAAACTTCCGGTTTGCACATTGAGCTGTTTTTCACTTTCCCTCTCTGAAAACTCCTGAAGCCACCTTTGGCACGTGTTCACCATCACAAGCTAGTTTATCTGAAAGATCTCACTTTTATTAAGGTTACCATATCTGGACTGCAGAAATCAAGATCGCCACCAGATATCAAGAAAGAGTTAATGCTTTTCATATTTCTGATCATATTCCATCTAGTGGTTATTTGAAGCCTCGCTATAGCAGCCCTGTTTTAAAACTGGAAGGACATGCTTCTCATTTAAAAAAAAAAACATCAGTTGTCCATAGCACAATGGAGTGACTGTCATAACCATGATTAAAAATGGTGCAGTTTGCATCTAGGCAAGAAGCAGAGTTACAATTGCATTTAAAATCTTACCACTGAATAGCTAATGGTGGCGGTGCATGGATTCCTTTTGTTTTTCTATAGATAGTTTTCTTCTCCCAGCCTACCTTTTCTTTTTGCCTTTTGAAACACTTTGGTCTGGCTCAGCCAAATGCCGTATTATAACCTCATCACTCTTGGCATTTTGAATGGAGGTCAGGCAGTGACCAAGGCGATTACAAGTCCAAGATCCTTTTATGAAAAAATGGTTTAGAAACATACAATTGGATTGAAATCATAATCCTTTCCCTGAAAGCCAGCTGGTGTTTCAAATCCTGAAAGTGAACAAACGAGTCTGGTAGCCTTTTAGAAGAAAAAGTAGAAGAGCCACAAATGCACCTATAGTATTCCTTAAGTTTACCTTTCAAAGTTATAATATACTTAAGTCCTTATAAATTTTGGCATTACTCAACTTTGTAGCATATTATTGGGGGCAATATACTGAGTGTGTAAACTGTTAGAGAGGTCTTGAAAACACTATGAAGAGGTATATAAGTCTAAGTGCTGCTGCTATTGGTAAGAATCAAAATGTAGACATATATCTTTCTTGGAGGGCCAGGTGATTTTGTTCAGTTGCCAGTCATATTTTATGCCCCCACACAGCAACATGACTAGTGATGTGATGTCAGTGAAGGATAGGCCTATAGTTTGGGGGGCTTTTCTATTTATATAGATGAGAGTTCTTTTAAGGAAAAATATATGAGTTAAGTCTGAGGATTATGAAAGAGCTCCTTGAAAGGAAATGTTTTTGTTCAATTGTTCGCCGGAGGTCATATGAATTTGTTGAAATAATGCAAGTACCAAATATTTATCTTCTTAATGTGTAGAGTAATGGCAATTGTCAGTTGGTAGAATGAGTTATTATATCCTAACAAACTGAATAGATGGATGTACCAGTAATTTCAAATAACCTCCAATAATTGGTCATCTTCATGAAGAAAACATTCAATTACAAGAGCTTTTCATTTCGTTTTAAAATATGCTTAAAACATCATATTTTCCAGCTCAGAATCAGACACCCTAGTAACTTTTGGGAATGTATTCAAATTCCAAAGCAAATCCTTACAAATGTTATCTCAGTTTTATTTGGGTATTCTGTGCTTTGTAATCATGACAAAGTGTGAGTTACAGAATTTTTGAAAAGGATTATATACACACAAAGAAAATTATTAGTCAGTAAAAATTCCATAGTATTTGAGTCAGGAGTTTAATTGCTAGCCAATCTGGAATGAGATCAAAAAGCTAGAGCTATTTTTATATACAGTACTGTCTACATGCATTCCTCTTGCAGTATCTGTTAGTTAGAGAACTTGTCACTTCTTGCCCTGAATAGCAAAAAGCATGTTGTAATTCTTTGTTGCATGAGGTAAAACCAACACTACATGTTACTTTTTGTTATTATCATTCCAGAGTTCAACCCAGACAATTGGTGTATATTTAGGTAAACACGGGTACTGAGCTGTGGTTGAGAAAGAGAAGGATCATTATCCTAAGATATATAACACGTTGGATGAGGCAAGGACATTCTGTTGACATTGTTAAAGGAATATGATTATGACATGCTTGGCAGCAGTATAACTGTTGGATTTTGATATTAGCAGACACACAAGTTGATGTTGGCCACCTAATAGTCATGCAGCAATAATACTCCCGGAGACACCACTTTTAGTAAATATTCCTTCCACTGCTGTGAAAAAGTGAAACTTGCAATGTTAAATAGAAGAAAAGGGTATGGAAACCCACTAAGGTGTATGAAATAGGCTAACAAATGATCCCTAGTGAAAAGATAAGATGAAGGATCAGTGGATGATTTTTTAAAAAGAAAATGATTGCTGTAATATGTAGATTAAAATGTATATGTATAAAAGGAAAAAAGTTCAATTATGTAGAAACAGGTTACAGCAATAATAAAACAAGGTGGGGTAATGTAAAAAAAATAAATGAGTGCTGAATTAATATCAATTGAATACAATACTATGATAATACATTGAAGTTGTTGGATTGAATGAGGATTGAATTGTAAAATTCAGTAAACAAATACTGATAAGCTCAATAGGATTTACATTTGAATATAGACAAGTTACAGAATTTTCATTATAAATTTACTCAACAAGTGTATTTGCCAAAGTGAGAGGGATGTTCTGAAAACTGTCAGTGAGTAAACCTCTGTTTCTTCTTCTGAAAATTTTTTTTTAATCCTTGAAATCTTCCAACAAAGTGCTAAAAATGCCCTATATCTGGCAGGTTACACTATTTTTTTTAATCCACTTACCCATTTCAAATTAATTTGAATTTCTCCTTTTCTGAAAATAGGGGGAGAAACAGGATCATTTGTGAAATGAGGTTATCCTCTCTCTGTGATACTTTTTACGTTCCTTATTTTCTCTTTCTTCCTGCACCTGCTCCCCCTTCCTTATTGTCCTTCATTTAGCTTTCTGTTTACCTATAAATGAAGAAATTTACCTGCATAAGTGCAAATACTTGGTGCCTATTGGTTAGTTCTGCTATCTTTTTATATTTCTCTTATTTCTGTTTCTCTCTGCGTGACACAGAAAAAAATAAGGTCATAAACTTTTGTGCCTTGCCATATCCATATAGCAGTATTTTTTTCATAGCCATACCCCATTTAAGTCATGTTATGATTGTATCCACAGTACTTCCTTAAATAAATCAAATGTCTCCATAGGCCCCCAAAGTATCCCCTCCGGTCTTGTTAATAATACGAGTCATGTCTGGAAAGTGATTTGCAATGGATGACATGAATCTATGATCTTAGAAAGCTTGCGGACAGAAATAATTCTTAACTTAAATGTTTTCACCCTCCTGACACTGGGCATTTAATTCAATTTTCAAATAAAGCCATCAAACATTGTTTCATTAGTCTTAATTAGTGGTGTTGAATTACATTGGAACTATGAATTAATTACCAGGTCACTTGGACAACCCACTAGTCTCATATCTTTCTTTATGAGACATACTAGCCTTTCCCAATTTGGTGGTCTCCATATGTGCAAAAATTAGACACTGAATTTTCATCAGGGGGATTATAATGGCTGAAAATGTATTCTACCACCATATGTGAAGCTGCATTATAATTTAATGTTCTCAGAGACCCTTCTTCTATTATATTTACATTTGTAATCTTCTTCTACCAAGTACTCCAAGATGTAGAAAACAATTAAACACCCATGACATATTGTCTTCCCAGTGTATATTTAAGTGTGTATGTATGTGCAGAGGAGAGGAACTTTGTGCCATCAAGTTGATATGAAATCTTAGTGACCACAGTGATAGATCTTTCGGAAGAAGATTTGTCTATTCATGGCTCCACAAAGTGCATCGTTTGGCATTGTAATTGAGTCCATTGATTGTTTTGCTAGTCATGCACTTCTATTACCGTCTATCATTACAGTAGATGGACAATGTCTTCAGACAATGTGTTCACAATATAATACAGGTAGTTTTTGACTTACAATTAGTGACTATTCAAAGTTACAATAGCACTGAAAAGTTACTTATGACTGTTTTTCATACTTACGACTGTTACAGCATCCCCATTGTCATGTGATCAAAATGTAAATGCTTGGAAACTGGCATGTATTTATGACAGTTGCAGTGCCCTGGGGACATGTGATTACGTTTTGTGACCTTCTGACAAGCAAAGTCAGTGGGGAAGTCATATCATATTATTAACTTAACAACTGCGCTGTTGTTAAGGTCATGCTGAACCATTTGGCCAAAGGCAAAGTGTTCATCAAAGTTGACTTGAGGGAAGTCTATTACAGAAAACATGTCAGCAGAGAGGGAGATGAGAGGAAGACCCCGTTCAACTGCCCCCTCGGCAGCTACCAATTCAGAGTCATGCCGTTTGGGCTGCAAGGCACCCCCGCAGTCTTCACGGCATCCCAAAGAGGATCATCTCTGACTGTGGAGTCCAGTTCACCACCAAGTTCTGGAGAGAGATCCTGAGGTTCATAGGGTCTACCCAAGGACTAAGCTCAGCATTCCATCCATCGACGAACGGCATGGTTGAAAGGGCCAACGCAATGGTCGAGCAATATGTCCATTGTTATGTGGATTACCAGCAGGATAACTGGTCAAACCTGTTGCCATTCGCCGAAGTGGATTATAACAATGCTGTTCATAGCAGCACTGGACTAACCCCTTTTCAGGTTACCAGTGACATGAATTTTGTTCCCATGCCAGAACTTCCTGTAGAGCCACCCTCCTCAATGTCCTTAACAGAGTGAATGGACACCCTTAAAAAAGGATGGGAGAACACAAAGAAGGCTCTTACAGAAGTGGCAGAGGCGTACAAGAAGCAAGTGGACAGGCATTGAGCAGTCCAGCCCCCCTTTCGTGTGGGGGACAAAGTCTTCTTGTCCACTAAATATATTAAATTGAGAATACCTAGC
>JANHFT010004273.1:31401-43463 GCA_032467955.1 Pseudoxenodon macrops | reverse complement strand
ACGAAGTTAACCCATTCTGGAGGCTACCTCAACCCTACGAGAAGGAGCGTATCAGGTAGGACCAACGCCCCTTCTTTTGAGTCAGATCCAGGTTTCAGAATAACAGAAAAAGATTTCAGCCCTGACTTGGAGCTGCAGAAGAGTCAGGGAATTACTGTCCGCAACACCAATCTCAAGAGTTGTTTGGACACTTTATGAAAATATATTGGTTATATCTTTTATATTGGAATCGATGCATACTTTCTTCAAAATACGACTATAAAGTTTGCATGAAATTTTGTAAATTCATGAAGGCTTTTCTCTTTGTTTCATATCTCAGCTGAGCCTTACCTTTGTATTTATATGGTCTTTTTAAATTAAGTTAAAATATTGAATTAACCTCTTCATTCTTCTTTTCAAAATGCATATTTATCTTTCCAATATTCTTTATTTTAATTTTTATAAAAAGGAACACAAATGTCTCTGTAACAAGATGATACTAACTAGGGAGAAGTTTGCTTGGAAAAATGGCAGAAAGAAAGAAGGTTAATGTGTTTTTCTGATAATGTTTTCATTTTAAATGTTTTGCAAATAGTTGGAAACATATAAATGAATTTATATGAAGCATATTCTGGAAAATTAATGAAATTATTCTCCCCCAAAAGAACAATCTAGACCAGGGGTGTTAAACTCAATTTCATTGAGGGCTGCATCAGGGTTGGGTTTGACCTCGATGGGCTAGAGGGGGTGGACATGCTCATGGCAGGCATAGCCAGCTCGACATCACTCATGTCGGGGCACCTGTGGTGACCAAGTGCTAAGGCAGGACTTCTCTGAAACCCTCACTCACTCTCATTATAATTTTCCTTCCTTTCTTCCTCCCTTTCTTTTTCCTTCCCTCTTCATTCTATTTTCTTCTTCCTTCCCCTCTTTCCTTATTTTTCCTGCCTTGCTCTCTTCTCATCTTTTCTTTGTCTTTCCTCTTCCCCTACCTCCTTTCCTGTCCCTTCTTGCATGCTCAAGTGCAAAAGGGAAAACATTTCTCCTTTTGTTTTGTTTTTAGGTTTGTTTTGCTAGCCCTCTGCCACTGAAAACGGAGCTCAGGGGGCCACATGCACCCCACACACCCCATTTTTGCTGCGATGGCCTCCTGCAGGCCTCTAATGGAGCTCGGGGGGAATGGTTTTTGCTGGCAGCAGCCTGCAGGAGGCCTTCATGGCCAAAAGCAGGACATGGGGTTGGCTTCCCTAAGCTACATTTTCACTGGCAAAGACATTGCAGGCTGGTCCTTTTCTGTTTCCAGATCGGCCACATGGGCCAGATCTAAGCTCCGGCCCATGGGCCTTGAGTTTGACACCCCTGATCTAGACTGTAATCCATTTTAAATATGGAAAATATTCACATGCAGGGAAAGAGAACATAACATATCTACAATTTGGAGTATAAGTTTCAGAACTACTATAAGACTAAAAGAAATAAACATTCTATGTTTATGGAAAATATTATTTGGTTGAATAATTCTACTATTGCTTTGCTTTTTGTTCAAGTTCTGGAGCATGAGTATTTAATTTAGTCTTATTTGACTTTTTTGTATTAATTAATATGAAGTATTTATTATTTAAATTTCTAGACTGTCTATTCACCAATAACTCTGGGGTATTCTCATATTAAATGTTAAACTGCTAATAAAGAGAGAAACCTTTCGATAAGGAAAGGACAGTTCTTCAAAGCTCTCCTGACCACAGAGTCATACTTTTGCAATGGGCAAGTTGCAGAAACAGGCAGCAGAGACCCCAAAATATATAATAGTTTAATAATGGAACGTGAAGTATGCTAACTAGAAACAGAGTAAATCTAATAACTGGACTTGATGCGATGAAGTCCATTGTAGGTGATAACCAGTAACTTGCACAGCACCTGGAGGCCATTGGCAAGCAGTGCAACTCACGAAGCAGCAATGTTACATGGCATTAAAAAATGCATCTTCTTGCAGCAGCTGTGGCTTCCAAATGGTATTCAGAAGCAACTGCATGTATAACATGTCGCAGTAGTAGTGATTAAGGTATAAAATGTAGCATGGTGCAAGTTGAAGTGTCCCTGAATGCCAAGTGCCTGAATGTGAGCACAGAAGTGCTGCAATGGCTGTAATTTGAGGGATCAGGTGTAAATACCATTCATTCAGCAGAGTTGTAACCTCAAATGGTTGGTGAATTAGTGGTTGTAACTCAAGGACAAATTGTATTTTAGATAATTAGATATAGAATATTGTAGTAGAATATGCTAAAGTGCTTTAAATGTTTGATAAAAATAAATAGAGCCTAAAATACTGACTTGGCTTGCTAGTCAAGTCTCCTTTCAAATAAGCAGCCATTTAACTACCTCACTTCCTGCTCCACCAAGGCGAAATAAGTATACCTTAATAATGCCATTACCGAACAAACAAGTTTTAGGAAATAGTATTATATTGAGTGGGATATGTATACCTATATTAAGCCCTTTACTCATGACATTGATTCTATGTCCTAACACAAGCTAAATTCTAATCCCTGTACAATAATGACTCTATCAACTCTGACCATAGTACAACATTAAACAATTTAAAATATTGCAGTATAAGATAATACATATGAAAAAAGGACACTTTACCAGTTCAATAACACCACAAAGAGTCCACCCACTCTACTCCAGGCTGAATTACTGAAATATTTCTGGGTCCATTAATAATAGGTTTTTGTAATCAGATGGATATCAGGAAGTAGTTTGGGTGTATCTTTATTTCCAAACAAACTAGGGATTTTTTTAAATTGTCCTCAAAAACTCTTGCATTGAATCTTGTTACTTTTTGCTTAGCACTCAGGTCAGTTCATCAGACAATTGGTTCCTTTTCTAATATTGTTCCATATTACACAGTTCTCCTTTTCTAGGATTATAGGTTTCTGTAATTTCACTAGAGATTGTTATTGTCTTGTGTATTCAGAATTTTTTTCTTTTTTAAAGTGCTAATGAGTCTTTGTAATACCAAAAGCAAACAGTTCACCTTTGGATCTTTTCCTTTTGGTATCTCAGAGGTTTGCAAGTGTTCACATGCTGTGGTTGTTTGCCTTGCTTTCCTTATTTAACCATTGCCACTGGACTAGTAACATTTATGCAAGACATCAAAAGAAGTTGCAGGGAATCCAAGTCAGGTACAATAGCTACATTTTAAAGTTCTGGGCAACTAAGTTTTGCATATTTCCTTTTGCTTCTTTTTCATAGATTTCCTTATTCTTACTGTATGCTTATGACTATGATGAATCAGCAATGATCAAAATTTAGATGCTTGGCAACTGACTCATTTATGACAGTTGAAGTGTCCTGAGTTTATGTGATCACCTTTTGCCACCTTCTCACAAGCAAAGTCAATTCACTTAACATCTGCATTGATAAACTTTAACAACTATGGCAAGGAAGGTCATACGATGGAGCAAAACTCATTTAACAACTGTCTTGCTTAGCAACAGAAATTCTCACCTCAATTGTGGACATAAGTCGAGAAATAGCTGCAACTTAATCAAACATTATTGGCACAATGAATGGTAGTGTGCGTTTGTATGTATATGACATGTCTTCTTATCAGGGTTCCCTGGAATCTACAGGAGTGTAATTGTGAATGGGACAGGCAATGTGTCCCATGATTTGTGATCACTTATTACCACATTAATGATAGCTCTGCTTGTTTTTTAAAAGTGTATTCTGCAGTTATAGTGTTTCCTTCTCTATATGTAAAAAAAGGTTTCCCTGTTCCACAAGTATGGCCCTTGAGGACACATTTGTTATCTGAGGTGCTTTGTAGGTCTTTTATTTAACATTTAAATTTGAAAACTTTGATCCTTGTGACTTTCAAAAGTGTTCCCCTGATTTTTCCCCCTCCGTAGTACATTCAATGTCAGCTATTAGCTAATATAAGTAGAATGACAAAAATAACATTATCACTGAATTTTACTCAGGGAATAAATCATAATTCTCTTCAGCCTTAGTATTGATAGCAGTTGTAGTTCAAACAACTTCACCAAAAATACCACTTAAAGCCAAGATCGCCAAATAGAGGCTCTCATACTTTAATCATGTCATGAGAACTGACTCATTCAAAAAATCAGTCATGTTGGCAGTGAACAGCGGAAAAAGGAGAAGGGACTGCTCCTAGTACCTGCTGGTTAGACACTATAAAAGATGTCACTGGAATGACCAAGGCAGGTCTGAAGGAGGCAGTGCGAGGTGCATGGATTTACGGTATAGAGTGGCCGAAAGTCAGAGATGACTGAATGGCTGACGATGATGTAATCCAAACATATTGATTGCCTCATGATGCTTACCCTTTAAGATTTATTATTCCCAAAGTATTTTATCTATTTTAATTCATATCGGTGCATGTTTATATTGAAAAAGACTAAATCTTTTTTGATGTACAGAATGTGGAATGATGTAATTCTATATAACATACCATCAGCTATTTTGTCTATAAATTAGATTTTATATTTGTCTCTTACTTGACAAATGAAGCAATAAAGAGTTTCTAATATGTTTAATGGGCGTGCAATGTAGCCACCAAACCCATTCTACAACCCATTCTGTTGAATTGTAGTCTGGTAATTTATTTCATTGCTTTTTGCAGGCATTTTGCTCATAACTGCCACTTTTGAATATAAAGACAATACATTTTTAAAAGCTAATTTTGAATACTGTAAAAAAAGTTCATAAAACATAAATGCCTATGCAAAAAAAAAAAGATGGTTCAAACTTAAACATTTCAGGTAAATAATTAAATAACATTGATAGACAAAGATTTTAATATGGTGATAGACCAGACATAATAGCATGATACCACTGAAGTACATGGGTGCTGCCAATTTTCAACAATAATGTATTCGCTTATTAAGAGGGATTAATTTTTATTTCTGTTGGAATGCAATTCCTGTGTTTAATTACAATGAACACTAGGTAGTATATTATTTTAAGTGTTTCTTCAATTAAGCTTCTGTTCAACATGAGTTACTTTTAAATTACAATGTTGGAGAAAACTCTTGAGAGTCCCCCAGATTGCAAGGAGATCAAATAAGTCAATTCTAAAAGAAATGAACCTTGATTGTTCTTTGGAAGGACAGATACTGAAGCTGAAATTCAAAAATGACTCATTAGAAAAGACCCTGATGTTGGGAAAGATTGAAGGCAAAAGAAGAAGAGGACACCAGAGGATGAGATGGTTAGATAGTGTCATCGATGAAATGAACATGAATTTGGGCAAAGTCAGGCAGACAGTGGAGGACAGGGAAACCTGCCGTACTATGGTCCGTGGGGTCGCGAAGAATTAGACATGATGTAGCAGCTAAATGACAACAATGTGAGTAAAACAGATCGTAGTTCCAATATAATATAAAGTATGCAATTCCTTCATTCTGGAAAAAAGTGGGGGGAAATATATGTAATTACCATGGCTTATTTTAAAAAGTACTTGGTTTATGTGATTATTAAGTCAGATGATTATAGATACAAAGTACACATCTGCTTTTGAATTCACCTGCAATCCATGTAGATACAGATATGTTCAGTGTCTGTTCAATTTGAATGACCATTCTTGGATGACCATCTTACAGCCTTTATATTCTTTCTACTCCAACAGCATGAGGGGTTAAAATTTTGTAAGGAAAGTCAGAATCCTGTCTTCCACTTATTTTTTTGTCTATTCTCTGGGTAATTCTCTTGAAATTTGAAACAACTGGACCTATTTGTCATGGGAAGAATCTAGCAAAGAGTTTGAAAATGGGCTAGATCTGGCAGGCATAAAGAAAGGAATGTCAAAATGTATTCTATATGAAAAGCAGTTGGTCAGTAGCACATTCTAAAACTTCAATCCTACCTGATTCACAACGCTGCTGTTTTAAAGGACCAGGAAAGAATGTCAGAAACCAATTCTGCTTGCTTTTCCTAACTTAATTAAAAGGGCTCTCCATCCGAAAAAATTGTCAAACTTTATCAGAAGAAAAAAGTTATAAAATGCTATTAAAAAGCATATTAAAGAGAAGGATCCTGCAACATGTTTTAATATGTCCCAGTACAGGAAGTCAATTTAGTTACCACAATAGGGGCTGGAAACTCAGTTGCTAAGCAGAGCAATTGCTAAATGAAACTGTTTATGAACTTACTTCAATTTTCCTCTCCTTTATAGACTTGTGAAGATTGTAAATGCAGGTTTGTGGTTTGAATAGGCAGAAGTGGGAAAGATTTTTCATGAACTTAACCCATTGGGTAATATTGCAGTACAGTGTAAACTCCGAAGTCAGTGAAAAAATGTGTTCCCATACTATAATAAGAAGAATTTAACAAATTGTTCTACAGTTGAGAAAACAACAAGCCAGATATTTCTGCCCAAAACGTTCATCATTGCCTTTTTCACCATTGCCTTTTTCCCATTATTTTTAAGATAAGTTATGGGCTAAGTATTTTCAAAAATTGTAAACATTCGTGAGGACAGCAGAAATAGATTTTCTGAACTTTTGAAATAGTTCTGAAAATCTACCAGCTCCAAACTCCCTAAAATTCATAACAATATGAATAATAATTTATTTTAAAAGTTTTAATTTTCAAGAAAGTTCTTTATTTCTGGAAATTAGCCAGGGTTTTGTTGAAAGGCTTCAGTCATAATTTAAAACAGAAGCAGGTAATTTGTTACATGCATAAGATTTTAAATATTAAAATGAAGGAATTGGTGCAGTTATGCCATGAGTAAGAAGGCTTCTTCTTTTTTTAAAAAATCAAGACTTTCTGGGGATTTATTTTGTTATCTCATGTACATTGTCTATTTTACTATTCCACAGGAACTTATTTAGAAATTTAGAAAACATTACATTAATGATTCTCAGCAATTTGTTGCCAGTTTTTCATAGCACAATTTGTTCTGGGTATGAAAAGTGGCTTCCCGTGCTACATTTAAATTAGGTTATAAGCCTCACTGCTTGCAAGCCCAACAGAGACAAAAGTATACATTGGTTGACTATTTTTGTTTAAAAGTTATTGTACTTTTAAAAATAGTTTTCAGCCTGAAAATAATGTTTTGGAGAAAAAAGACATAGTAGATTGATTTTTTTGTAATGACTTGACAACAGTACTTCTTATGCATTTGAAGGATGTATAATAAACTTTAAAATGAAAGAAAATGTAGGCAATGTAAACTGTTTTTTTCTAATTTAGTCAATGTTTATGTTATGCAAACACTGTCTAGATCGGGTCTTCATATCATCCATTCAGTTTTTATCATTACATTGATCTGAATTTTGTATTTGGATATCTGAATTCATTTTAATGAATTAGATTAGTTTTCAGATTAGAAATATATTCATGACTTCAAAGTGTTGATTCTAAGTTGTCTAATTAAACTATTAAATTAAGTTTAATTTTGATTTGAAAACTTAATTTCCAAAGTGTTGTCTTTGAATCACCTTCAGACTGAATATTTATGTAGTTCTAATCACTACTTAGAACTAATTTGTCTCTTTTATGTTTTATGGTATAAAAACTAATTAGGATTGCTTGGTATATAGTAAAGCAGATATACTATTCAGAATTATCCTGTTTATTGTTAAGGAGTAATACCGTCTTTATAGATGGTCTATGGGATAGGACTGTGTAAGCATTCAAAAGACGTAGGCAACAAATTGCTGAACCTTAAAATCAGCATCTCTCTTCAAAGCATAAAGGATTATCATTTGAAATGCTCCTATCAAGCTTTAGTAGGTTTATGCATTTAGTCATTGGAAGACAGCTTTTGAAGAAGTTTAAGGAGCCCTCCAAAAGATATAGCAGTTTTTAATATTTTGATGACAGGTGCTTCACTTGCATAACATGTTTTGTGAAATGCCTCTTGGATGCTTTGTAAAGTTTAGCAGGGAAACATCCAGTTCACATAAAAATAGATTTAAAAAAAAGCTGCTTGGGATGTGGTGCTTTATTTCAGTCCATTTAGAAATATATTTTATACACACACACAAACGTGAATAGCAGAATATACTTCAATTTTTTTAAAAACTGGTCAACCACAAACCCTATAAATATAATTTGAAATGAATGTTTTTAACAGCAACTTCTTTTATGACTTGAAAAATCTCTTTAATTTTTTTTCTAAAATAAAAAAAATGTGAATATTTTTATGGTAAGTGGAGCTCTTAAAGTTTAAAGCAAGTGGACAGTATGGTTTGTTAATGGTGCTTGTTAACTTAAAGATTCTCTTGGACTTGCAGATATCTAAAATCTGCATTTTAACTTTCTGCAAAATAACAAACTAGTGAGCCCTGACTGAGTAGTTATAATAAAGAGTTGTGGAAAAAGGTTTTATATAGAATAAAACTTTTGATGTTAACAATTAACATAGAAATTGATGCATTACTTTATTGTCTTGTGCTTTATTGTGCATATCAACATTATCCATTTACCTGAAACTGCTATGGTATGTTTGATGTATGCTCAGAATTTGCTATGATTGCAAAAATGTAAATGCTTGAGGTATTCAGCAGCATACAATTAAAATCTCAGCTTCTAAAGGTGTATGAGTGGCCACTCTTGTCTGCATCTATTGTCATCATAATAGCAACTTTGCCTTTGGCATATTTAATAAACTCTTTGATGTATTTTCTTTAGAGGAAAATAAGTTTATATATAATTAGTCGTCAGGAAAAAAATTAGTGCCACAAACACAAACACACAAATGTGTTATATTGTTTTTTTGTTTGGATGGTTGGTTTTGTCACTATTGGCTTAGACACATATTTTATGTGGTGCTTAACAACATTAATATAGTGTTGGTTTATATTTAGAACTTAATGCTATCCTTGCTAAATCAGATCAAGATCCATCTTTTTCACAGTGACTAACTAGACTAACCTATTTTTCTTTTTAATATATTTTTTATTAGAATTTTGAAGAAAATTAAAATCAGAGAAGGAGAAAGGGAGTAGTATGCAAATGAGTAAACAGGAATCTTATCATAGATACTATAATTTTACATTGTATCACTGTAAATAAATGAATATTTTATATCAATTTAAAAGTCTAAAATCTCTTAAACTGTAATCAAAACATGGTTAGCACAGTAATAAGATGAAGCTGAATATTTGCAATAAATATTCACAATTTCACAAATCACAGAATTGCAATACTTCTGTTTTTCTCCTTTTCCACATATATAACTACAGGTAGCCCTCGACTTATGACCACAATTGAACCCAACATTTCTGTTATTAAGCGTGACATTTGTGAAGTGAGTTCTGCCCCATTTTATAATCTTCCTTGCCATAGTTGTTAAGTGAATGACTGCAGTTGTTATGTTAGTAATACGGTGGTTAAGTGAATCTGACTTCCCCATTGACTTTGCTTGTCAGAAAGTCACAAAAGGAGATCACATGATCTTGGTACACAGCAATTGTTATAAATATGAATCATTGGCCAAGAATCTGAATTTTTATTATATAATCATGGGGATGCTGCATGGATTGTAAGTATGAAAAACTGTTATGTCACTTTTTACAGTGCCATTGTAACTTTGTACTTTGTACTTATAACAAACTGTAAGAAGTCGAGGATTACATGTACATGCACATGCGAAGGTCTTTTTTGTGTGCATATTATCAGAAGCGTAATCTGATACTAGCCTGAACATAGTAAAACTGACTTACATAAAATAAAAGGATTAATTGTCATGATGCATATGGTGCTATAGGTAATCAGTGAGAATGGCTTATAAATGTATACGTAAGTGGAGTAGAAGATGAATTTGCCCTTTTTAGCCTTTATATATTTACCTCAGGGAAGATTTTGTCCTTTGCTTCTGGACTTATAAATTTTATCTACCCATTCTAGAAAACAGGATATATGTCAAATGAGAATAATCACTAACTTAAACTGTATATTTAACATAATAATTTTCAAAAAGTAACTGTATTAGACAGCTTTTATTGTTTGTAGATTAAAAATGATTGGTATGAGTTTAAAATCTAAAAACAAAACAAACTGTGCTGCTTTATGGGGAAAAAGAGGTGTAAACAGCAATAGTACCCTGTTGTCAGCTACAAAATGATATATACAGAATTTGTTAGCACTTTAGAAAGTCTTGTAGTTGATTGGTACTATTTAGGCTTTCTTTCAAATTTGTAAAAAAAGTTCATATATATTTGTGATTTTAAAAATATGTATTTAAGGTAGATAAACTAACATAGATATTTTAAATATGAAATTGAGGGTTGCTAAATGTAAGAACTGAATACGATGGAAGTGAAAAGTATGCAGATAAATGGATATTTTAGCAAATAGTTGAACATCGAGCAAGTAGTAAGAGACAAAGATATGTGATGTCTCCTTACGTGTTTAGTGCCTGTTTTTTTTATGCAACAGCGTATTAGATATGAGTTTGTGTACTCATCTCATTTGACTGAGAACTCAAGCACTTAGATGCAAATGCTATAATGTTGTATCCAACCATTACAATTTAGATATATACTTTTCGGAGTATAAGATGTACTCCCCCCCTCTAAAATTGATGAAAATTGCAGTGTGTCTTATACACCGAATGTTGCTGACCTACCGGCCCCACCTTTCGGCCTCCGCACGGCCCATTTTAGACCTGTTCCAGACTGTGGAGATTGCCACAGCACATCACTGCCAATTGCAACCTCTGCGTGTTGCGTTTTCAGCCTCTGCAGTCTCCGTTTTAGACCTGTTCCAGGTTGTGGGGATTGCCACAGGACATCACTGCCAATAGCCATCTCTGCGTCTTGTGTTTTTGGCCCCCGCGCGTCACATTTTTGGCCAGTTCCAGGCAGCAAGGACCGGCGCTGGCCAAAAATGTGACACACAGAGGCCAAAAACAGGGCATGCGGGCGTCGAAGACACAATGTGCAGAGGCTAAAACCATAATGCACAGAGGTGGCAATTGGCGGCAATGAGCTCTGGCCATCCACACAGCCTGGAACAGCTGATTGGCAGTATTCGGGAGGCCGATCCAACCGCCAACCAGCTGTTCATGCTAAATCAGGCTACGATAACGTGCTGAAGCTGACCGGACTGTTTGCTGCAAGGACACTAGCCAGATGAATACCAATGGATGCTGGTAGGCAAAGGCAGAATTTTTTTTCTTGTTTTCTTCTCCAAAAACTAATCTGCGTGTTCTTATACTCTGGAGCATCTTATACTCTGAAAAATGACTACCCATCTCCTCTACCCAATAATCAAGCAAATATCTGAATTTCTGTCCCATATTAAAATGCTAAAAAGGATGCATACATTTATAGTGTGCCGGTGCTGGAATATAGTGGATGGGATATTGTCTGCTATAAGCAATGAATGTAAAAGCAATGAATGTAAAAGACATTTCCCCACTTTGCTAGATGGTAATAAAACTGTTGTTGGAAACAGGAAAAGGGTAGAAATAGACTGAATGCAATGGGAATGAAATACTTAAGAAATATGGGTTCTGAAACATAAATAAGTGAAATGAGTGTTCTATGTGGATTGCATACAAAGTGAATGACCATTGAGGTGTTTTGAATATGAATGAGGATCAAATAATAATAAAATATATGAAGGAAGACTGAGAAGAAAGAGATAGAAAAAGATGTTGTTGGGTAAACTTAAGATTTAGAAAAATAGCAGAAAATTCAAGAAATAAAATACAAATTATATTTGTTATATAGATGTGAAGAAAACTATGAAAGGCTATACTTTGAATAGTATTGATGCAAATGAGGTCTAGGTAGATTGTTTTTCTCTTATTTCCTGAGTCCGCGGAAGTTCTCAGTTTGTTTCAGTATTTTCACTAATATCATTAATTGGTTTTATTCACTATCTGATCTGATGAACCTATTCTTTTTTTAATATAATTTTTTTTTATTTATACAAACACACACATACACCTTACAAAAGCTGTTGTCAGAGTACATATTTATATCTTAACATCTACATAATGTATAAAAATAACATCATATTTATTTATTTAATTATTGATTTCGTTTCACCATCAAATTTAATACCTAATTTTCTCCTGTTCCCATTCTCTTATATCC
>JANHFT010004273.1:0-14885 GCA_032467955.1 Pseudoxenodon macrops | reverse complement strand
AAGCTGCCTGTTTCTCCCATGGCCAGTTCTATGTGGCCTGCTCCAGAGTCAGTTCACCTGACAGCCTGGTCATCCTCTAACCAGAGAACAAAACCAGGAATGTTGTTTACAGGGAGGTCCTGAGCAATTCATCTGAGGGACAAATTTGAAGTCTATGCTATGCAAATAAAGTCTTCATCTGTAACAGAAACGTAGCTTACCATCTCTAACAAAATAATACACTCCCTTTTTTAAGCACTCATTAATTTTCAAGCTTTAAGTGTCTATTTATCAAGCCCCATCACATAGTTTCATAGCAAAACACGGGTATCCAGCTAGTAAAATGATAAAAAGTATCCCACACCAAAAATATGTCAAATAAATCAAATATTAAAACACATGTTTCGGTCTTCACTAAAATTTGGCCCAAAGATCTGAGAGGGAAGCCAAGTCATCATGGGCTTTACTGAAGGCCAATAGGTCAGAACTTGCATTCCAAGTATTCCATGATAAATATCTATTTGCTTCACCACCAGTTCTGGCAGAAATGTTTTATGTGTATGATGAAGAGATCTCTTTGGAAGGCCTCAAAGCATGTATTCCAAGTTTTTGGGAGAATGTTAGTAATTCTAACACTTGGAAAAAATGCTTTGAGTGGTTTTTGTTTTTTTTTACTTAAAAGCAAATCAGCCTTCTAAATGATTTATAAAAGTTCACTACATAAGGCTCTGTAGAGCTGAGTATACATCTTTCCTGTTCTAAACAAAACAAGAAGCCCTGGATAAATTAGGGTGGGTTTTTTTTCAATCATATGTTCCCTTTAATTAAAATTTTAATTAAAATTTTAAGACACCAGTCTTGTTTTTGTGCTTGTTTTGGGATAGGCAAAACAAATTAGTTGGCCTCTCTCATCAAATTTGTGCTAAATGTACTACAGCTCCTGTGATTTCAGTCCCAGAATTTTCAGTCGGGAGGACTTTGGGGCTTGTTAGTTGAATTAAGAAAAATCTAGGCCCAACATATGTAGAAAACAGCAAATTGGGAAAGTATATCTGGGACAATTTAAAGTTTCATGGAAAACATAGGTGTCTGGGTTCCAAGTAATAACTCCATAGAAAGAAGAACTCCAAGGCAGGCAAGTTCCTCAAAGAACAATTTTATTGGAGAAATCATATTGGCACAAGCTGATGAAAACTGATTCTGAAAGTTCTCGTGGTTTTCACCTGATTAACCAGTGAAAGTTCCCCCTTTCCACAATCAGTCACAATGTCCAATCAAGGTGCTGACTGGTCGCATGGTAACCAGACTCTGCTCTTCCCAGCCACCTGTTGGAATGTCCTTTGTTCCCACAGGAAACTATTTTGTTTTGACTACAAACCCCTATCTAAATATATTCCCCTCCCTGTCCCTTCTTCGCATTGTCGCAACCCTGAAGCTTCCAAAATGGGTAGTCAGGTTCGCTTCAGAGTTGACAATAGGTTGAAGCCCAGCATCTAAAGCAGGGGTGGGCAACTACTGACCCTTTACAATGGGTGGATTTCAACTCCCAGAATTCCTGAGCCAACCTTGCTGGCTCAGGAATTCTGGGAGTTGAAGTCCACAGGTCCCCTGATTTAAAGACCGAAAACTTATGTGTAATCTCTGTCGTTTTCAAATGGAGCACAATATCAGTTCATCGTTTCACCTGGTATTATGTCACAGCCATATAAAAGAAGGTAGTATGGTGCTAGTGATGTCTCACAATGAGAATCAGTGCAAGCAAATTTGTTTATGCAGTATTCCCATAACAATGGGATACAAAGTAACTTAAATTAAATCTTGGAAACTAAGGCGGACAAAAGCATACATATTTCAGACATTGGTGTTAATATTCAGAGGAACAAGTTCAGAGTGATAGCTTGTAAATATTCCATTTTAATTGAAGAATCAGATTTTCATTAGGCCTTATTTTCATATTAGAATTTACATGATTTGCAAAAAAAGGGGAGGTGTCTGATCATGTCATCCAAGTTATGGAGTAGTTGTAGCTGAAGAATAGGAATACATTTTTTGTGTATTTTAAGACATTTTGGTACAGGTTGTTCAAGGTACAAATTTAAAAGGCATGGAATTCCAAGGCTATATTTTTTACCACTTATGGGAAAATTTCTCACTAGGAATTATTTGTACTGTTTCTAGAGGCTTCTAGATGAACAACTTTGCATGCATAAAAAGGGCATAAAGGTTGCCTTACTGAAGGGTCCCTGCCAAAGTGAAAGCTCGTTCAGTTAAGAAGCTTTCTCGAGATTATACTTGTTTTCCTAAACTTTGAGAGACATGCTAAGCAACTAGCTTAATAGGTTAAGAACTTTGCAGTTGTTTGGAACTATAAAAAGGCTCTGGGGACATTTGTGCAGTTCCATTTAATATCCAGAACTTGAAAGAAAAGATCCTGAAAATTTGAAGGTAGAATTGATATAATTTGATTCTTTAAAAAAAGAAATCCTGGAAGAAAAAACAAACTTTTTATATTTTTGCTTAACTTTATAAGTGAAAATCTTCTCTGGAAAAAGATTATATATTCTTATACCTACAGATAGTCTGTGATGCTTTAAAGATCCATTTAATCAGACCTTATCGTTTATAAGATTATCCTTCACACATGGTTTACTCAATTTAAGTTTCTACCAGAGGTAGGTGGATTTATTTCCTCCTACCTTCTCAAAGTTATTGCTGGTCAGCTCAGTATTGGAAACATTCTATAGGTATAATTTATTCAGTGAAAAGGTAACCATACAAACATTCTTTTTTTTTAAAAAAAAACCTCATCTTTCCTTATTTGTCCAGGGATCTTATTAAAAAGCTTCTTGTGGTTGACAGAACGAGACGACTAGGAAACATGAAGGTATGTTTTAATGAAGAATCTTCCACTACCTCAGTTCATTTCTATACTCAAGAAAAAAATTCAAATTAAGAAGACATGGTGTGGGAGGAGAATCATGTTTTCATTATAGTAAAACTACAAATTTCTGAACCAATGAATTATTGTTTTGTATTTGACAAGCATCTAACAACGTGATGTTTTCATTTTAAATTTACAATTGAAATAAGTTTTTAAATTTTCATGGTACAGAGGCATGTAGTGACCTTAGAATGGAATTTCTAGTCAGCATCTGTCTCCCCCTTTCTTCAAGTAATTTTTAAAGTATACTACACAGGCAATCAGAAGAACTAAATGTCAATGTTAGTATTGATACTGTGGATTTCAGCCATGTAAGCCCTCTGCCTTAAGCCTTGATTCTTATATTTAGATATAATTAATACTGATAAAACATGGCACAAAATAATTGCAAACTTAATTGATGTACTTGAGGCATGCTCCATTGCAGTATAGTAATCGATTGGTGGAATCTACTGAACTTACTGAGCACTTGAAATCCACTTTGTAAAGTCACATTAGCTCATTTTTCTTTGTCTAAAGAAATTAGAGAACATGTAAACTGTAAATCTTAAGGACAGAGTTATGTCCCACTGTATTATTTTTTTCATCCAGCACATTTGGTTCTGGACCCAAGAAAAACTCAAGTAGATAAAGTCACCTAGTGTGATTTATGTGAAATAGTGAATTCATTGTGAAATCTGACAGAAAATATTTCTAAATGCAGAATTGGGACAGATAGATGGAGGAAGAACTGTATTCTCTATGTGTAAGATAGCACTTTAGCTCTAACAGTGACACCTAAAATTGGAATGTGGTCAGTGTCAAAGGGCCTGTTTTATTTGAGATTCACGATAACTGCAAAAAAAGGGATAAAAATGGGTAAGATAGTAGACAAAGCATTGTGAAGCAAGCCCTGTTCCTTTTGTCTATGCTTGTAATGTTGATGTGTATACAAAGCAGGTGAGGTACTTGCATCACAACATTCTATTTTCCATCTTGATAATGTTGATATTTACACTGTCTACAGAAGTTCCTGAAAATCCAGTATTTTTTTTCAGTACCAGAAAAATTGGTCAAATAGAACAGTGTGCATTAGACATATGTTTTCAGATTACATGTGGTAGAAATCAGTGTCCATTTCAGTATAGACTTTATGCCACAATATTTTTTAGGAACTTGTATTAAATAAACTTTTGTTTTTCCAAAGAATGGAGCTGATGATGTAAAGAGACACAGATGGTTCAGGTCCATAGACTGGGATGCTGTACCACAGAGGAAATTAAAGGTGAAGTACCATGAAAACAGATTATGCTTGGGAAGATATACATTCAAGAAATATTTATGGCATTTAATTATTATGGAGGAATTTGTATTTAAGAATCTATCTGAAAGACCTAATGTGGCCTTTTTATATATCATGCTTGAAGATAAAATGTTTCATAGGTGCCATTCTGATGTAACATGTACATTTGCACTTCATGTGCAGGTTTTTCTTTTGAATAGCAGAAGGCACAGCTTCCAATCTACCCATTCATGGTGGAATAATTTGTCCAAATGCAGGAGGGAGACTATTTTAGAGTATTGCTACACCTGGAATTAGAATACCATGAATCATAGTTTCATCCTGTAATTTTCTACAGCTGGAAATAACATGTGGATATTGCATATAGATGATATGTTAAAGTACCAAATTACATATATATGGAAGAAGCCAAGAGAAGAATGCAATTACTGTGTGGCACATCACTACTTAACTATTTCATGATTAATGACAACATGCAGTTGAAGTCAAATAATTACTATGCCCAATGATGGTCAGCAAGTCCAAAGTTTTATATTAAAATAATAGTTTTGGGACCTAATCGTCTTAAGACAAAAACATCAGTTAGAATATTATTTTGTGTATCCAGCCTAACTCAATGGAAGTCAGGTGGCTTACAATAGAATCCAAAATCAAAATAGCAGTCATGTTAAAAGCCAGAAGGGAACTAATGAACCTAATAAAGTTAACAAAATGAGAACGGCAATAAATAAAATTATCATTGCAGCATTAGATTCCATAAAGATGGTGGAAAAGGTCAGGGTTTTTTCCCCTCTTTCCTAAAGACTAAAATGGATTGCATGACCTCTGTTGAATTGTATTTCTTGCTTTGCACAAGTTTCAAAAGTATAACAAGATCATTAGCACTAATGGTATCTCCATAGTGGTGCAGTGGTTAGAGTGCAGTACTGCAAGCTACCAGTACTTCTGCTGCTGGCAGCTGCCTGCAAATTGGCAGTTCAAATCTCACCAGTCTTAAGGTTGACTCCATTCATCTGAAGTGGGTAAAATGAGGACCCAAATTATTGGGGGCAATATTCTGACTCTGTAAACTGCTTAGAGAGGCCTATAAAGCACTGTAAAGCAGTGTATAAGTCTAAGTGCTATTGATATTGATATTAACTCAAAGTGAAGAAGGCTGATTCCTCTCAGCAGTTTTCTGTAGAAGCCGAAAAATATGGGGAAAGGGCCAGCCATAAATATATAGTCTAATTTAATCACTCTTCTCCTTCTGACCACTACCTGGAACTGACCAATCAAGAAATAATGAAACTACTGCAGAACAGTGTTTCCTTCTTCCAACTTTAACAAGTGGTGCAGTTAAATACAATTCTTGATGGTATGGTATTAAAAAAATTATGTAGACTTCTAATAGGATTAAGAGGTATGAACTTCCTTCAGGTACCAATAGAAGTCATCCATAAAACCAAGCAGTTCCATATCACACTTGGGTGTGAAACTTGACTGGAAGGGATCAAGATCTACATTTTTATAACTCCTCACAGAAATAATAATATTCTTAGATATCTTAAACTCATCCCAGATGCTATTGACAGCTACTGTGCCATAGAATCTCAAAAAGTACGATAAAATATAAATGTTAAGATTCAGCTTCATATAAGGTTATATTCATTTACTGTTATTGTTTCATTCAGCCTCCTATAGTGCCGAAAGTATCAAATGATGGTGATACATCTAATTTTGAAGCTTACCCTGAAGATGACTGGAACAAAATACCACCAGTACCTCCTAAAGATTTAGAAATTTTCAAAAACTTCTAAATGTGTGATACATCAAATCATTAAGGTATTAGATACTAGTCTTCCAAAAGCACCATATTTATAAACCAGTGTATTTACAGTCTTAATGTTAAAATCTCTACGTTGTTGCATGTAGTTAATTTATAAAATCACACATTGATATTTTTAAATTAAAAATAGAAGGAAATGCCTTAAGACTCCATGACTGCCTTTTAATAAAAATATAATATTAATGCAATGTTCTGTAATTATTTTGGCTACTGGGAAGACTAGATATATTTCTTCTATAGACACAATTGCAACTATTAAGATGGCTTTTATTTTGCAATTTTATTGTATAAAAATAAGTGTAACTCTTTGCACATGGTAATTAAGGACCTAAAATCTTATTTTCTGAACTTCAATGAAAAAGTTAAATATTTACGACAATGGAATACTAGTACATTGAATATTTATTTTTATCTGTTTGCTAGAAATAGAAAGAAGATTGGTGTGATAGGTGAAAACTGGAAAAGAAGAACAGAAAAACTTCCAAAAATATCTTGAAAATGAATATTACTGCATTATGCATAGATTTTTTAAAAACAAAATACATGTTAAAAGTTTAAAAAATAGATACTATTCAGTAGTATAGAATTGGCATTCATTCAGTAAAAAAAGATACTGAAGCACCTATTCTGATGTGTAGATGCAGGGTTATAGGGTTCCTAATTTGAATTTAGTTTTGTTCTCAAATTTTATTTGCATACTTATTTCATACACCCTAGTTGTATAAATTGATACTAAAATTGTCCTGCAAAGCACAAGTTAGTGTATATTTATATAAAGAAATCGGTAAATCTAAAGCACAGAAACTGTGCAGAAATGTAAATTTTTGTATTTTACAGAGTCTATTGTTTTTATTCTTAAATGTTTTCCAAGATGCTGCCTAGAAGTAAAACAAATCTTGAAACAATACATGTTTCAGCATCTTCTATACATTTTATAATTCTTTGTAAAAAGAAATACATATAGGTTTCAAGAAAATGGTAAAATTTCCAGTGCTTTACACCTCCAGCCATACATCTTGAAAGCTGAAAAATAAAAACCTTGCACAAATTATTGTACTATTTCTCCTTTCAGCGTGCATTATATTTTCTTTTCAAATTATGTTAAAACGACATGGCTATATCATGATTATATACTATAGTGAAACAAGTATTTTTAATGGGATTAGGTTCTATTACCTTTTCAGGTACCTGAATGTCAGCAAAACCAAGATCCCTATTTAGACACAGATGTAGACTTGCATGTCCATTATTGAATATTACAAACTTTAGTAAATAAAACAATTTAAGAGCCACAATTGAATGTACAATGTTACCTGCCATTATCTTTGATATGTTCTTTTTATAAGTAGGTTTAACTCAGCAATCAACTTAGTGTCCCTTATCATTCGTTTGTCCTCAGATACCTTATATTGGCACCTGCCAAGCATCCTACCCACATTTAACATTTTAAAATTATTTTAATTAAATTATACAGACACATCTCACAATTCCTTTTTGGTTTAAGCAACTTTATCCAAAACTGCAGAAAATGAGTGAGAAGTGGCAAGCAAAATAAATTAAAGGCGTGAGTTAAAATAAAAAAAAATCTAAATTTATATTACATAGAGAGGAAACTGTTATGTTTTAAAGCAAAGTCTGAATTCCAAAATAATATTTATACCCAAGATATGGGACCTTTTAGTTGCATGTATACGTTACATCTGTAGACATTCTTAGAATATAAAAATAGATGGGATAGTGGCAGCCCAATGTTTTATTTGGAAGTTTAACTACTTGCTCATTTATGAGGAAGTTGTTATAAAAGTATGTCTCAAAAATTCGAAGAAGACTTTTACATCAAAAAGTCTTCTAACCTCTGTATGATCACTGAATTTTTAGGGCATGAACATCTGTGAACTCTTCTGAAATGGGATATTCTACCTTTTAATCCTTTATAAGTAAGAATAATTCATGCCATTTGTCCTGCTAAGGAAGAAAAAAAACACCAATGTAGATATAAACTCCAGAGTAAAAGTATATATTTATGAGATACTAATATTAAGCTAAGGATTGTTGATTTGCATGGTTCAAAGCTAATACTACCATTAGGGCTTGGGCTTACCCAGCTTTTATATGCTCTACCTGTGTATGAATAGAAGCTGTTTAATATCCTTATTACACTATTACGCTTCTTTCCTTGCTTGATAACACATTGGTTGGTAGCCAAAACACTCCAAAAACTTTAGCTGCCACTTTTTGTGGACACTATATTTTTAAAGTGCACTGTGAAAAATGCAAGAAGTAAGGAATGATTATACAGGTAGTTCTCATTTAGCGACAGCCCTGTTATCTAGTATTCACAGTTGTGGTGGTGATTAAACAGCATCTTTGCAACTAATCTTCATATTTATGACATTTGCAGGTCTATAAAGCAAAGGAAAACTGAAATAAGATAAGTTCTTACTTAGAACTAAGATAGTTGAGATTTCACTTAGCAACTGCTTTGATTAACGACCGAGTTACTGGTCCCTATTGTGGTTGCTAAACATGGACTATCTATAGTATTCTAATGGTCTTGTACATAGCAGTAAGTGCTTTCATTTACACAACTTCCCACCGTTTTCCCATTAGCAAATGAACGTATTCTAGTGGCTGGTTATGATACTGATTCCCAAGATATTTCATTTGTGCGTCTTAATGAGAAAACTGAAGTGGGTGAGCCAATAAGCAACAATTGCTACATAAAGCCAATTTTTTTGGAATAATTTGTTCTTCAAGAAATTTTTAAGTTATGAATTCAATTGTCCTTTTTTTAAAAAAAAGCCGAATCGTGTTTACAATCAGTATCATCAATAGAACAATTCACAACATTCAAAAAGTACATCTTCAAACCATTAAAGAAGCTATTTTTCCAAAACCATTGCTCATAGGTGATTCAAGGACAGACGTGTCAAACTCGATTTCATTGAGGGCTGCATCAGGGTTGTGCTTAAACTTGGGGGTTGGGTGTGGCCAGGGTGGGCGTGGCCAGCTCAAATATCTCTCGTGTCGGGCGCCTATGGTCCAAGCGCTCTGCCAGCGAAAATGGGCTCCTGAACTCTGTTTTCACCTGTGAGGGCCTCCTGCAACCCTCTGCCAGCCAAAACAGCTTGGGAGGGCTGTCCATGGCCCTCCATTTTTGCTGGCAGAGGCACTGCGGGCCAGTCCTTCAATGTTTCTAGGGTGGCCCCAAGGAGCAGATCTAAGCACCCCACAGGCCATCTGGCCCCTGGGCCTTGAGTTTGACATACCTGTTCAAGGACTTTTCCAGGATGCTTACAATATGCATGTATTGCTTGCTTCATTTGCATTCCCAAAATGAGTAGAAATAATGTCCAAGGGATCCCTCGGTGCTTTTCTTCAAAATAGGAAATGACATTTCTGTACCATCAAACATTACCTAAGTAGTGAACAATAATTATAAACATGCCATTAAGAGAAACTCATGTAAAAATAAAAACCATATTGAAGAATTAAAATATAAAAACTGCTAAAGGCCAAATCAAAATGGTGCATATCTAAAATTCCTTTTCAAATCCTTTTTTTTAGTTCTGAAGTGCAAGCATTCCATAATTCCAGAAGGATTATACAGCTAACAAATGAGCCTCTGTGAATGTTGGTGCCTCAAAATGGCTTTTCTTGCAGATCTTAATCAAAATGAGAAAGGCAGTGTCTTAGGTAACACTGAAGCCATCTAGAACTTTTAAAGAGTATAAATAGATCAAGGCAATTATCATTAAATTCACAGCAATTAGTTATAATTGACGGCTGCTATGAGCAATATTTCCACTCATTATGAAGCTAATTTGAATTTACATCAGGGCTGCATTTTATAATCTGCATATGAGACCACTGCTCCACTGGAGTCAACAAAAGCATTCTAATAATTGGATAGTGAACATCCTGCTTATAAAAACAGAATGAATGTTTGCTCCTTTTAAATCTCCCTAGAAAAAGTCTTATTTTATTAGAATTAAAATTCTTTATGGCTATTTATACTTGAAGCAGAAGTTTTATCACATTAGAAAAACTTGATAGGTTGGTGAGCAAAGTCAAAACAACTAACCATTAAAAATGTATACATTGTTTAGGAAATCCTATCTGGATATATCATAACTCTTCATACGCTGTATGTACATTTATTTAATGTTCCTGAGATTGAGTTTTAAGCAAGGTTATTATGTATAAAAGTAATCTTAATCTATCAAAATTAGGAACTAAACCAAGTTTAGCTAAAGGACTGGATGTTGAAACCTGCATGAATATAGCAAACCAGTTATTTTGGTATATGGAAGAATTAATATCCATTGAGTCTTTTACTGCAGAATTTTTCAGCTTTCAAGAAATGTAGCATAATTTCATCGTACTGTACTATGTACAGATTTACTATGTTTTGCACTTTTCTATGGCAAACATCTGCTTTATAAATACTGATGTACAGTTAAATGAATTAGTTTCATCTATGTACAAAACAAAATTGATAATATAAAATATTGAAGATTTACTGATATCAGAGATTTCCTGCAAATTCTGTCTCAAGTGTATAAGTACTGTACAGATACATAAAACAGTCCTGATTGCACAATGAAAATCACTGTGATTTGTAAATAAAATTCAGTCAAAAATATTTCTGTTTAGTGTTATATTATGATTACATGATTATTATATTAAATATATACAGCCTTCTGGTTACAGAAATGCAGATTACAATAACAAAATACATGTGTGGAGTAATGGATTGGGGAGTTAGTTAAGCAAATGGAGTTAGTAAACAAAGACTACATGTAGGACAGTGAAAGTGACTTGATTGGATAGTGCCCTGGCAAATTGAACATGTAGAGTGATTGAGAACAGTATAATTGGAGCTATAAGGGATGTGATGGATTCTGTGGGGACCTGTGGGAATTGTCTTGCGCAAGCTATTTCAGGGGAAGGCAAATGGGAAATGTGTTGCTTATCATCTCTTCTGGTTTTTATTCCTGAGACTAGGAGATAGATTGGTAAAGACCACAGCTTTAGGCTATTGATAAATACGAGGCCCATATTTGTACATTATTTAGTCATAGAGAAGTGAGCAGACTTTACATATATTACTGAAATGCAGCTGGATTAAGAATCATGTTCCTCTATTTGAAATATACTTACTTACGCTTCAGATTGTCCCATAAGCAAGGATCTCAGGGAATGGAAGGGAGGTGAGGTTAAGATAGTGATAGTGCTTCACAAGTGAGTGCCTATGGATGCCTGTTAGAGACTCTGGATGACATAGCCAAGCTTGGGATGCTCCTAGTATAGTGCTCATATTGTTGCATGGCAATAGCCATCTCTGGGTGGACAATATTTTCTTGTCTTGGGAGATAGGAATCTCAGTTCTTTGGAGACTAAAAGTCAGGGAAAGTGTAAGGAATTAATGGCCAAAAATGAATGAGCTTATCTCAGGCTATGCTGACTCCAATTTATTCTGATGGCCATACACTAACTCCAGATCACCTCCAAGCACTTGATAGATTTTGAGGATGTCAATTCTTTGCCATAGTCAGGTCACTCCTTGTATTATTTGGATCTCTACAGAATGGGTGAAGATAGAATAGATTAGAGCTGTAAGGGATCTTGGAGGTCTTCTTATCCAAACCCGTGCTCAAGAAGGAGACCCTATACCCATGACGGTGAACCTATGGCACACGTGCCAGAGGTGACACACAACCCTCTCTGTGAGCACACACACCATCGCCAACTTCTCTTCTGGTTTTCAGTGCATAGATGAATGCCGGCCAGCCAGTCTTCACACGTGCCGGAAACCAAAAGACCAGCTGACCAGTGCGCATGCACATGCCGGCCATCTAGTCTTTGGGTTTATGGCATGCACATGCGCACTGGTCAGCTGGTCTTTGTGCATGCCAGAGTGTCGGAAACCCAAAGACCAGCTGGCTGGCACTGCAGCATGCGTGCTGGCCACCTGATCTTTGGTTTTCCAGTGCTCTGGCACATGTGTGCACCCATATTCCAGTTTGAGCACTCGGTGCCGAAAAGGTTCACTAACACTGCCTTATACCATTTCAGGCAAATGGCTCTCCAATCTCTTTAAAAACTCCAGTGATGAAGCACCCACAACTTCTGAAGACAAACTGTTCCACTGGTTAATTGTTTTCACTGTTAGAAAGTTTCTCCTTAATCCGAGGTTGCTTCTCTCCTTCATTAGTTTCCATCCATTGTTTTTTGTCTTCCCCTCTGGTGCTTTGGAAAGTAAGCCCTCTTCTTTGTGGCAGTCCCTCAAATACTGGAATACTATTATCATTTCACCCCTATTCCTTCTTTTCTCTAGACTAGCCAAACCCAAATCCTGCAACCATTCTTCATATGTTTTAGTCTTTAGTCTTCATATGTAAGGCTCATTTGACATAGGTAGCTAATAGATCCTGCATGTATATGGGGGTTTCCCACAATTTGGTAGGTAGTTCTGGCACTACCTACCAACCTGTCTGGTTGATCTAGAATCGGAGTACTAAATGAGATTGCTTCCAAACAGACTGAGGCAATTTGTTCATTTACTGGACCTGGCAAATGAAGCAACAGATGAGTCACCTGCAGGAGTGCAAGTTTGAATCAGACTGGACATGAGTAAGAGTTCACTTTCATGCCTATGCAGAATAGTGATTTTTTTTACAGCTGTGTCCTTTTATACACTTTTAAAAGGCCAGTGACATTTTAAAGTAATTCACTCCCTTTTATGGAGTAGAGGGAAAGGAAAATAGTTCATATTTATTCTAGTGTAGACCAAACAGAATTGGACAAGGTGAGTGGAAAATCATCTTTGAACATTAACTGGGATTCATTTCACATGGTTCAATCTCATTAAATGGGATGGCTTGCCTCCTGTGTGGTCCTTGCTCTCTCCTAGAAAGACTCTCCCTTGACCTGGTGAATTTAAATTTCAGTCACTCTCCAACTTTACCTTTGTATACAACAAGATTGGTGGAACCACAGTTAGCTTCTAGAACAGTGATGGCTAACCTTTTTCTTCTTGTGTGCCAGAAAGTATTTTGCAGAGCTGTCCAGATCATAGTAATGCAAAAGCTGGCAAATTAGTTAAAAATGAAAAATCCAAAATAAAATATAATATTTTGGACTGACCACAAGGTGGCGCTTTTATGCTACAAATAAAGTTTTTTTGGTCAAACTGTCTGTAAAGATGGATCAAATTATTGTTACACTTCACAAGAAAATTATAATTAAAAAATGGTAGGTTCCTAAACATAACAAAAGTTCTAAACAGAGACTCAATTTTATGTCATTGAAAGCATGTTTAGTTCAAGTATCTTGGATTTTTAAAAAAGAATATTTTTTATATTTTTTCTTCTTTTTTTATCTCTGCATTTTTTCTTTTTCTTAGCTTGCATTAGTTTTTTTTCTTTGTATTTTTAAATATCAATAAATTATTATTTTAAAAAATTACCAAGGAATAATTGTGAAGTTACATAATTCTGTAATCACCTTGAGTGTAAATGTATGAAAATTTTTTATTATTATTTACTGTTAAAGAATTATTATTTTAGCTCAGAAATAATGAGACTGAGATATAAACTACGCTACTTAAGATATAACTACGATATATCATTTTGGATGAGCAATTCTCATCTTCGCCCTTGTAGCCACCCACACACATTTGCAGTGTGGGAAATTATAGGAGTTACTTTTCTAGCTTATTGTAAAATCATGCTTTTTATACACTTCAGAATTTGCTATATTATTACTGCAAGAACATGTAATACAAATGCAACATACTTTGTTATGCTATTTTTTTAAAGCTAAAACTCTGCAAAAATAACCATATATCTAGCTTATTGTCCAACTAACATCCCCCAAAAAACTATACAATGGTTAAACATCACACAGATGTTTAATCATATCATATCAGTTCACTCACTATCAGTTGGATATTCAACTATATCACTACATTCCTTTGAAAAAAGCAGGTATTATCAGATTAAGGGGGTGGGGAGACTATTTTACTCATCTCTCTTTCTTGTATCCAGCTAGTATTTGGGTATCTTACTTTACCTTCCTTTGCCCTTTGTATATTGGTTACTGTTGACTTTTAACATACTCACTCCATCCCACAGACTCCAAAATAATGAACTAGACCCAGATCACTTCAGAAGCTATAGTATTTGCACTTGAATGAGGCAATCTCTTGTCCTACCCAAGATACAAATAAGTTAAGTTTAAATTTCCATTGGGATCAGTGTGTGCTGTTTTTGATTCATGGAGATTTATTCCTTTTCTGTTTTCCATTATATTTCATAACGTTGACATGAAAAACAAAAAAGGAACATAAATAAGCTATTTGAAAGAAAATGAAGAATTCACCCCTTTTGCTGAATAGTAAGAGGGAGTGATAATACATACATGTTAATGGCTATAATCAAATGTATAATACCAAATAGGTTCCTTGGATAAGGAAGTTATTTGGAGCTTTCAAAATGATAAATTACTGGCTAGATATTATTTGAAGCTAGTAAAATATTTTCTTGAGTTCTATTTTTTTTTAAAAATTTAAAAATAAAAAAATTGGGGGGGGAAATTATTTGAAAAATTAAACTTCCACTATCCATTTTGGTTTATACTAAAATATGAAAGTGAAATCTGTTAATAACAACTTTAAAATTTCTTGGTACATTTTGTAACAACTGGAAAAAAGCCCAAAGCATCAGAAAGGCAATAAAACCAACAAAAGATTCTCAAAGAAATACCGTATTTTTTGGAGTATAAGACGCACCTTAGTTTTTGTGGAGGAAAATAGGGGGGGAAATCTGCCTACCAGGTATTCATCTGGCTAG
>JANHFT010004272.1:13199-24275 GCA_032467955.1 Pseudoxenodon macrops | reverse complement strand
TAAATCTGTTGCTGGTGCCATTTTGTGTGCTTTTGCATTGTGTGTGAATCAGTACAGCTGCTTTTGCATGGTGTGTGTCTGTTGTGTTGTTTTGTGTAGTGTGTTTGTAAAGTGTAAAAGTTTTTGTGTTCTGTGTGTGTAAAGTGAAAAAGCACACCCACCTAGTCACCTGACCTCTAAGCCACGCCCACAAAATAACCCACATCCACAGAACCAGTAGGGAACATTTTTAGACTTCATCCCTGTTCAGTATGTATTTATGACCATTGTGGCATTCCATGGTCACACAATCACTATTTCCCAGCAGGTTTCTGACAAGCAAAACCAATGGAAGAAGCTTAACAACTGTTACACTTATTGCAGTTAACATACTGTTTGTATCTCCACCCATAAATACTACACCAATATATTCTTGATGTGTATGGAGGCTGAAACTAGCCAAAGATCAGGCACTGTGATTTTGCATTGTTTTGCATGTAAAATTAATACGGAAATATAAGGTGGGAAGAATTCTTTATTAGAAACCTTATTATGCTTCTCAGAATTCTCAAGAATAGTAGCTGCTAATATACATTAATATATGCAGCATTTTTCAATCTATAAAATGCCCCTATGTATAAGACGCCCCCCATGTTTTATGTAGTGTCTTATAGTAAGCACGCTATAAGCCATCATTGTGAACAAGCAATCTTATTAGAGTGCGTAATACAACAAGAACCAGGAAATGCATCACAGTAACAATAGAGATGAAGCCTAGAGTGGCACTGTGATACAGGAAACAGGTACAATGGAGAGGAATGATAGAACTGCATATAAAATAGAGGCTCATCCAGCATGTGCAGCCTTCGGCTCTGGCTTCCTGTGTATAAGATGCCCCCTCCATTTTCAAGTAAATATTTTAAAGTTAAAGTAGCACCTTATACATGGAAAAATACGGTAAAAATGCTTAGTTATAGAGGACATTTTCCCCCAAACAATGCCTACATCATGAAATCATGTTCTTCAAATATGGATACAAACAGTTCTGTGCTCTGGCATTGGGAGCTTATAACATTGGTTTGGAGACCCTGCACTGATTTGCAGTTAGTTTCCATGTTTTAGTATTGACTTATAAAGCCCGTCAGAGGTTGGTACTTGGATATCTGCAGAACCATCCACTTCAGTCTGACCAATTAATGTATAACAACTAGGCAGAAATCCCACAAGATTAAAAAGACATTGCTTTTCAATGGAACAGAGCCATTGTTTTCACTTTTGCATTTGTGATTGGTTGCTGCTTTTATTGCTGCCATTTGTTCTTATTGTCTTTCATGTTATCATGGACATTTCAAATTATTCTTTTATATTCTACTGTACATAAGCAACTGACAGTCTTGTTAATTATGGCAGGGTAGAAATATATTAAAAGTATACTGATTAGGGAAAGTTACATACATGAATGAAGGCAACTATACTTGTCCCATGATAATGTTGTAAAATCCAATCTAGATTTACTCTTCCTCTAGTCCCAGTTACTGACCCAGATTGGATCTTGCAAAGTTACATACAATTCTTTCTTCTTCATTTTGAGTTTTCAGAATTAATCTGATTCTCTGTACTTTTAAAATGTATATATTTTTTAAAGCATGGTACAAAAATAAATGTACATTGATAAATTTCTTTTTTTAAGAAATCACTGTAAAGAATGGACCTTTGCATGCAAAACTGGTGGATAAGTAGATGGATTCATTATATTTAAGAGTAATGAATCCATCTATATGTTTTGCACAAATATGTCCCTTTTCATCACTAGATTCTGATTTCAAGATACTTAATAAAAGTAACAACAAAATTACATTTACCACTTTCTAAATTATGCTGATCAAAACAAACAAAACATTTTGGTTACTCACTTTCATACTAAACAAATTTCTGTATCTAATTTTTTTGGGGGGGTTGTTAATATTTTATATCTAATAGAACAAATTTGATGACATAATTCTTCTTTTCTGGGACTGTCCTCTTTTTTATAATCAGAGACCATCCATTATGAAGCATGGTAAAAATCCATATACATTTTTTTTTAAATATCACTACGAAATAGCAAATAGTTTTACTAAATAGATATAGTGAAACAACAATGGTTAATATAGTCTATGGCTGCAAGTTGCATCTGCAGAATAAATGTTACTCAAATTAGTGAAGGTAGATTTGATTCTCAGAGAGAGAGAGAAATTTGTCATGCACAGACTGAAACCAATTTCTTTTGTTATGGCTGATTCATCATTGGCTATGCCAATGAGGTTTATTGCTTGTCAGTATCAAGAACTCTGAAATACTGCAGAAGCCTCACTAGAGAATATGGGGACAGAATTATGAATTTTCTAAAGGCAAAGGAATTTTCTAAAGTGAAGGAAGGAAGGAAGGAAGGAAGGAAGGAAGGAAGGATTTCAGAAGTATATATATTTAATGTATGTGGAAAACTGAAATGTCAAATTACTGCCACAATCTTATCAGAAAAAAAAGCACCGGGTTACCGGTATATTACAGAGAATTCATCTTACTTACTCATTTTTCTTTTTTTAATATGAGCAAATTAAAATAGCTCAGGATCACAACAAAACTGAAAGTCAAGCTTCCCAGAGTTTGCAAGCCCTAATGATGACTAATTTGGCTTGTTATTTCACTTGTGCTCAAAGCAGCCATGTTTTATCAGGAAAGGGTCAACTTGAAATGGCAATTTTCACTTTCATCTGTCAATGCCATGTATTCTAACCAGAGCTGAATGACATTTAAGCTTGGCTCATTCACCTGTGAAGTGAAAGTCAAGCCTGCTTCTGTGTCTCCTCTTAAAAACAAGAGAGACTTAAAGGAAAATCCAATTTCATATAATAGGGCTTTAAAAGAATAACAACAATCAAGCATCTCATTTTCTAATAAAATCTCCATCATTATGAAGTCTTATGCCACTTAAAGGTGTTCATTTAGAGCAGTCCTCTCATAAAATGCAGGCCAATAGCACACGTAACCTTCAATTATTTGGAGTCTATTGTCATACTTGTCTGGATGTCCCCTAATAGTTATAGAGAGCTGTGTCACATCTGTGTTTATTGCTTACAGATTCATATATGCAAGTTTTAACATTTAACTAGCCAGCAATTGAATCCAGCAGACACAGAAGTCAGGTTGCCAAGCTCATGTAATAAAGCATATGAATCTGATACTCTGGAAAATAGCATCGTTTACATGTGTTGATGATCTTTGATAGGACCTTATGAGGCAATTTTGAGTGAGAAGAACATAGTTCAATGATAGAAGGAGGTCTACTAATGCGTGACCAAGAAATATGTATTGAAAATATTGTAACGAGCAGGAAATCCAATTAATAAACCATAGTTGCTGTTATGGAACTGCTACAGTAATAACATGAAGAAAGAAAAGGCAAGGTATATGCAATATTTAATAAAATATTTAATAAATATTTAATAAAAGCTTTAATAACTTGCCATATGTATCACATATGATTTCTCAGGGGGCAGCATACAGAATTTGGATTAAAGGTTTGATGAAAAGAGCAATTTAAAACTTTATCTTAAAACCATTTACATCATACAGTGGTTTTTTCAGGAAAAACACTTTTGCTGAGGATCAGGGCAATATGTGAAACCACCCCCTCAGCTAAGATACTAAAATTACATTTTTGTTCAAATAAAACAAGGAAAGAATTATGTTTCCTTATTGAATAGAGAAAACAACACAAGCAAACTTTTCCCCCCATTGGTTTCCTCATCATTTTTCACTCAGAACTGAAAAATGTTCCATCTTATTGTGTTGACTGCCATTACTCACAAATGTATCAAGACATTTCAGAAGCCAGTTAAAAAAGAAGAAGAGAGAAAGCCAAAACAATATCTTGACACAATGACAATATTCATCACAAGGGAGACTCTCCATTTTTTTAATAGGTTGGGTGTAATTTTAAAGCCAATTCTAGATTATCTTTAAATAGAATCAGTAGATTTTGGTAAGAACTTTCTGATTTAGAAAAAAGTATTATTTGACATGTTATGTATACCCTTTCAACAATCCAATTTCCACATTGTCAGTTAATTTATGATTCAGAGGAACTCTATAGCAATTCATAAGGCAATTATGTTTATACAAAATGCTGTCAAATATATGAAAGATTCTACTTACTCAAATTTTGAATTAATATACCACTGAGATGCAATACTCAAATAATGGCCAAGTAGAAGCAAAATAAACCAAATAGTTATTTAAAAAGACGGAGAAATTGAGCTATACTATTAAAGTATTAATAGTCCTCAAAGGTGGAATCTTTACTTAGTTATGAACATTTTATGGGCTATAAAAGGGAATTTAGACCGGAACAAATACAAATGACAAGCAGCACAATACATTGTAACAGTGACAGAAAATTGGACTGTCTCTTCCGTGAGGAGAATCTAACTGACTATTAATTCTGCCTTTAGTTTTTATAAGTGGACATTAACCAAAATCTCAGCTGTTCATAATTTCAGCTGAATGCTTTATAATCAACTGTTTATCTGATACTAATAGACTAATGGGGGGATCAATGTTCTGACCTACCACTGGTTTTCTAATAGAAAATGATAGTTTTATGTTTAAAAGAATGCTTAAGAGACAATGTAGTTTATTGGTTGAAATCAGGCTGATTAACTTTTTTTCCCCTTCAGTTCGATCTACATGATAAAGTTGCTATTTTGAAAATTAAATTAAGGGAGAGCCTCATGTGTGTGGCATTGAGTTCTCGAAGCAAATGTATCAGAAAATGACTGTATCGATGTATGAATGGATGGATGGACATAGCAGACAGACAGACAGACACAGATCTGATAGATAGAGACCACTCCAAAATAAGGTTGTTTATTCTCATAATTTCCAATTATGTTCAAACATACTGGACTATAACTAATGTAATCCTTCCAATGCATGTCCACTCAACCCTCTGAGCAGCTCTTCCCAACTAAATACATTTTGTAAATGATTCTCTTTTTTTATTATTCTTGAAATCAATAGGCAGATCTATCATGAATGACATTCAGGATCTAGGACATATTGAAAGCATTGGTCTTAAATAACAATAACGTTTTTGATAGCATTAAATTCAACTGAATTCAACTCTTAAGTTTTTGGATACTCAAGGAAATAAATTACTATCTCTATTGGACTAATTTGGAGCAATGGAATAATTTATTTCCTTGAGTATCCAAAAACTTGAGAGTTGAACTCAGGGTAATGCTATCCAATTCTCAAGGGAGATAGTTCAGCAAGGTATTGTTCCTTCCAACTATCTACAGGACTTAGGTTGCAGAAGTTCCTGAGTGAAGCTTTTCTATTAAAAAAATTCATCATTCTATGTTTTGGACTCAAAGAGAACCAGAGTTGGCTGTGATTATCTTCATGAATAAAGGGGAGACAGTTTACAGAAGAAGAAGTGCTTTTTATGAACTTCTATATATCCTTGCTTGGTATTGTGGGAGATATTAGGGAGTCTGTGGAAAGTGTTCTTGTTGAAAGCAAACATTAAACTACCAGTAGTAACTGAGATAGGGTGGGAAGCTGCAACCTGGAGTTCCTGACCCAGGATAGGCTTGTTACTATTACCCCTTTCTGTCAGGTTGCAAAGTAAACAGGGAGTCTAAGTGACTGAGAGAGAGAGAGTACATCCTCCAACCTAAAAGCTCTCATGTTTAATACCACAACCATTGAAAATATCTATAATCTATTTAATCCTGGATGATAGTGCTGACTTGTCATGAAAAAGGAATAGTGAGTTTATCAGGATATTCTGTGATACACAAGAGTAGGGTGTGAAAGTAGAAAGGTGCTGTACTTAAAATCTATCAGAATCCCTTCTCTCTCATCAACAGACCATCTGACAGTTTGCCAATATCTAATGTTTACTGTGCCATGTGGGTGGGTGGGATGGTGCAGGAATTATTATAATACTACTCACTTCACTGTACAACAGTCTCTCAGCCTATTAAGACCAACGTTTATATACTATAGTGCAGTCGCCTATGACAAAATTATCTGGAGAAGGTTACAAAGGTTAGGCAAGAGGAAGATTTTGTTTCCATTCACACATCTCACCAAGAAAGCTCTTAACGTCTTACAGTGAACCTAACCAATTCTCTAAATCTATCCAAATCCAGTTATTGATGGTATTGAATAAGAAGAGATACTAACATAAATCAGATTTACTTTGATTGGAATATTCTCTCCTTTTTCTCCCAGGTAGTAGATGTTTAATTAAGCATAGTCCACTGTTGTATTCAGTATAGAAAAATATAGACCTAAACTTTCATCAAATATACACACAGGTTTTATTTTTTTCAGTTTAGAGACATGTTAAAGTAATATATGGTTTCAATTAATAAACTTTTGTAATTTTGGAAACACATCTGAATTGATAATGTTACCTGATGCTACCAATAAACAGGACAATGGAAGATAAGCACTTTTAAAGAGTTCAGCCTCCATAAATTCCTATCAAAAAACTAAACAACGTATTTGTCTACCCAGCAGTAAGCTCTATAAAGATCAGTATGACTTTCTCCTATGGAAGTAAAGGGACAGGTCTGTTGTTTTACGGATGCAATGCCTCTATCCCTGATACATAAAATAACAAAAACCAGGTTTCCTTCTCTCTCTCTGTGTTGCTTTGTTTCAGCAGAAATAAGTTAAAAGGGGATTACTTTTTGCGAAGTATTGTTCAGGATTGTCCCAATAGAATGAAAGTGAGTTTTCTCAGAAGAGCAGTTCTGTCTGAGAAAGTAATACCTTCAGTTTTGCACTCAATGAAAACTGGGGGAGTAATTGAGGAACTTATTTCACTGTCCCAAGAGAACAAGATTTACTCTATTAAAAAGAGTGGTTCTATTGCACCAAAAACAACCTCACTTGGTTCTCAAGATGTTTTTTTCCCTTATTTAACAATGGTGTTTTTCTTCTTGATTTATATTATTTTTCACTGTTGTTATAATGAAACCGAGGAAGAGTGCAGTATAAAAAGCATGGTGCCAAACCTGAGGTTCTACAAAGAACATTCTCCTATAATTGATTCAGCCCACACATTTCTATTAAAATCTTCATTAGGAACACCATAAAAGTGATGTCTGAAACCAGTTTTGTGAAAGAGCATGTGGAAAATGCAGAACTCTTTGTTCTATAGTGCCCCAGATAACGATTTTACCTTAAATGCTTTGGGCTGAATAAATTACAGTTTACTTCACCTTAGATAATCCTTCTCCTTGCAGCACTGCCAGAACATTGAAAGAATGGCACTGCACAGGAAAGGAAAAGGGTCTGGGGAAACAAGTGGCTCCACATCTAAAATAAAGATGGCTGAAGATTAAAGCCAATGCTAACTGAGGGAAATGGATATAGCCATAACTGGGTGATAAGAGATGGAATTACAGAATCATTGGGTTGAAAGGGGGCCTTGCAGGGTTTAGTCCAACAACTTAACTGGTGAAGGAATCATCATCAGACCATTCCAGACAAATGCCTGTCCAATTTTTGTTTGTAAACTTCCAGTTATGGACCGTCCAAACCTGCAACCACTACTTACAATCAAAAAAATGTTCCTTATTTTAACTTTGGATCTCCCTCTATGACTACCTGGCTGTTTTCCTGAAGATTTTTCATTACTAAAGTAGGTAACGTCTTCAGTGCTAGAAGAGAGTGCGGCTTGCTATCTATTTATGTACAGTTGCCTGACCTGTAAACCTGTGAGGCTATTATTTTCTCCTTGGTAGTTCCTTGATTAGGCTGTTCTTTACAACTTGATTGTTTGTCTGGTTTTAATCATGGTGTTAATCCCTGCTTATCTGAGTGTTGATTGCTGATATGGAAGTGTTGTAGTTTTTCTTTCTGTGTTCTTAAGCATATTTATGTCTCTTTTGAATAGTGTGTAAACAATAACCTTATCAATAACCATTAAGGAGATAAATAAAGTAATTGCACATTTAAAAAAAAAGAACTGTTAAGAAGAAAACAACACACATTCAACACTAACAGGGCAAGCCACTGTATATAAAAAGATAGAAAATGCATTTCCGTTCTTGCATGAAGATTTTACCTAATCTGGTAATGAAATATCTGCAAGCAAACAACCAAGCTCAGGGAGCACCAAGGGTTCCACAGTTCAACCCTGAGTCACATATATTATCTTCTATTGATCTCCCCCTCTGTAAAGCTTCCATTCAATGGTTCCTTTCTTATATTCAGGCACTGGGAAGAATAAATCCACACCCACTTCCCTGTGGCAGTCCTTCAAGTATCATGTCTCCCTTTAGCCTTCTGATCCTTAGTTCACTGAGATACATCGACATTGTATCTCTGTTGATGTAACACATGATTGCACTGGCTCTTTTGGTAGCTGCAGCACACTTCTGGCTCATGCTTAATCTGTGGTTTACCAGAGTGTAGAGAAACTATTGCCTACCCAGGTATCTCCTGTCGAGGTCCATTTCCCACAGTGAGTGGAACTAATAGTCTGATCTATAATAGTCCAAAAAGTTTATTCCGAGGTTGCCTTTGTTGCAACAACAGTTGAGACTTGCTTCAATCTCAGTCATGCATGCAGCTGTCAACTTTCAATATTTGATCTGCATTGAGCTCAATCATATCCTTCTTACATAGCAGCAAACCTGCTGTTTTTTGAAGTCATCAACTGGAGCAGAACAAATCTTTCACACAGGAAAAATTTATCGGCTGTTAACCTATTTTATTGTCTATATTTATAGCAGCAGTATTGCCACACACAACCCAAAATGTTGGAAATAACTCTCATTAACACTTATTATTTCTATTTTCTTCTGTTACACATTTTTAAAATCCTTTTGTCAAAAGAAATTGTTTTATAATCAGTACAAAAAGCAGTGTCATTCAAGGTAGCACATCTTTCCAAATCTCAAAGTAAAACAAAACAGTGTTTTTTTTAAAAAAAACACCTTTCAGGTAGATGACTTTTATCTTATCCTGTATTACACTACAATATTCTAGTGATAGCTCAGCTGTCTGCATCTCATGTTTGAGGCCCATTGAGCAATACTGAGCTTTCTAGTATAACATAATTACATGAACACCTGGACTAAAATAGTTTTGTCTTGATCACTGTGAAAATGTACAATGTTCAACAACCCTGAAAATTTCTCATTTCTTACCTGTGGAGCGGTGCATTGGCACTCTGGACACTGATCCAAGACCCATCTAAAAATAGCTGTTTTCAATATATAAGGTTATATCTTGTCCATGGGGTTATTTTCCCTCCTATTTTGTTCCTTATTAGAAGCACCAGTCTGTTGTAGAGGTAGGGTGAGATTTACTTTTGACCTTCAAAGCAAAAAAAAAAAAAAGCATATCAAGGGCTTTTCATGCTTAAAAGGAAAATATTAATGATTAAGAAGAATTTTATGTCTATATATGAAAACGTCTCTTAGAGATCTAAGAATTGGAATAACTTAAGCTGTAGCTTGTACATTGTCTTCTTTTTTAAAAAATCAGCTAATTATCATTAATCAATAGTAACCATATTATAACCTTGTCCTAACAGAAAACAGCACAGACATCTGTTTCAGAAGCTCACCATTATTTCTTTCCTTCTCCCAAGGTTTAATTCAAGAAAATTTGTAGAGGAAATCAAGGGTAGAAAGATCAGTGAGGAAAGGGGGAAATCTTAATTTAAAGTTATATCCAACTTTGAAGCTGAGGGATCAGGAATTCAAGGTATTGTATATTCAAATAGGTTTTCAGTTTTCTCCAAGCTGCGGACCCAGGTAAGATAGCCAGTAAACACCAAATAATATTGCAAATAGGTATTTTTTCTGGAAAAGCAATAATTTATTCTCAAATATTCATAAACGAGGTTGAAAAATGTTGTGCCATTCTAACCTTGATTGTGTAAGCAATTCCTTCAACAAATTCCAAAACTATATTGTGGGTCAGAGGAAGAAGTACATTTTTAGGCACTTCAAATAAGGAAGGAAATAGGAAAACTGGAGGTTGCTTTGGAAATAAACTCCAAGCTTAAAAATATTTATAACATTTCTTCCCAGGGTGAACATTGCAACATGGAGATTTTAGGATAGTTACTATTTCACTGTATTCTATGCCAAAATGTTATTAGAAGAGGAACTATGACAAGATATCTGAATCAATTCACTGCATTGACGCCAATTAAGTCATTTAATGTATTAAGTCAAGCCGTTTGTGTTGTCATCTGAGGAAAGAAGTGTCCAGGTACTTTTCTCTCTTCACCAATTGTGAAAGTGGGCTAATTTAAATGAGCTTGGATCCTCTTCGAGGAGAAGAGAACCAGTAAAACTAATAGGTATGAAGTCAGCCATGATTTTATTGCACTTAGATTCAAATTAATGAATTCTGCCTTTTAATAATATCAAAATTGTTGCCTGAGGTAACCTCTTCACACTTTGTAATGTAGGACTGGCCTTGATAAGAAGAGTTATGCAGATTAGCTTGAACCTATTAAAGAATAAGGGGAGTAGAAGTACAATAAATAGAATGAGATTATTCTATAGATTTTTAAGAAGGATTTGATGTTCCTATAAACTTATTATTCACATAGTTTTTATATATGCAAATCCCTTCATATATTGCAATGTATACTGGAAGGAATGAAAAAAATTAGTGACAAACCCTCTGATATTCTGTATTTTTAAGAGGAAACTTCTATGAAAGGTTTCAATTAAATTCCCATGAGTAACTGCTTTCCTTTGTGTAAGAGTAGATTTGAAATGATATGCTTAATCTTACCCAATTGCTTATAGTTTCCTGCTATTTCTTTGTTGTTTGCTAAACATACATTACCAATGTATCTATTTCATGAATTGTATTGTAAATAATCAAGTTAAAACAAAAATAATTAACACCCCAAAGGAAAAGTTGTTGTTAAAGATCTTTATATTGAGGTTTGCTCGCAGAGGCACAAAGCTGAAAGCATCAGCCTGAAGATGATTTATTTATTAACAGAGTTGGAAGGGACCTTGTAGGTCATCTAGTCCAACCCCCTGCTCAAGCAGGAGACTC
>JANHFT010004271.1:54300-69183 GCA_032467955.1 Pseudoxenodon macrops | reverse complement strand
GCCTGTGGTGGCCCAAGTGCTCTGCTAGCGAAGCTCCATTTTCAGCTGTGACAGGCTCCTACAACTCTCTGCCAGTGGAAACAGAGCTTGGGGAGGCAAATGTGGCCCTTGCGAGCTCCATTTTTGGATTGGATGGCTTGCTCTGCCAATGAAAATGGAGCTCAGGAGGGCTGCCTGCTAAGACATTCTCTAGTAAGGATGAAGAAATTGAGGTCTGAAAATTACATGTGACTTCTAGCCTTTTTTATAGCTTCAGGAGACCATTTTCCATCTCATCAAACTTCTGAATTTCAACTGCAGGATGCAACATTCACCATTTTTATGAGGTGTTGGGGAAGAATGCCTGTCAAATAGGTCGATCAACCCATCCAAATAGGTTCACTGATATATCTGTTTATATCTATTTATATTATTAGTTATATCAGTGAACCTATTTTCCTTGAAAACAAAAGTCAACTGCACACTTCTTTATGACATTATCTCCCATTGTCTCTGAAGGAAAATAAATAAAGGGCAACTTTTGACTAGAGAAACAATACCGACTACTCGCTCTTGGCAATTGTAACAATGAGAATGTGGCACCAGATGTTTGGCAGATATGGAGGCAGGGATGTTTTTAAAAAATATTCTCTTTTTTAAAAGTATTGCAGAACACAAAGAAAAAGCTTGTACCCTTTCAGACATCACCAAATATTCAATGGCTCCAGCTTTGGCTTCAATCAAATTCAACAAAATGATGTAGAATGATATTTTTCAACCTCAATAACTTCCATGTGCATGGATTTTAGCTTTCAGAGATCTCCAGGCATTTAATATTGCCGAGAATTCTGGAAGTTGAATCTAAATGCCTAGATTTTGTTAAAATTGGAAAACGCTGACATAAAGGAGTATTTAGTGTCTACTTCTGCTCAAATTGTGAAAGATCAGAAATTAAACCTAGACTGTTTTCAACTCTTCCATATAAAGATGCAAAAATATTTTGCTATTTGAAAGATTCAATGCAAGTTCAGGGGAAAGAAACATGAAGGAAAGTAACAACAAAGTAAAACACTAAAGTGGCTTCCCTGCATGCGCAGAAGCAAAATTCAAGATGGTGGCACCCATGGAGACACCTACAGAACCGGCTCCATGATGTCATCACCAAGCTACTAATGGTTCTAAGAACTGGTTAGAACCAGTAGGAATTCACCTCTGCTATCATGAATGAAGACTAATTCTTTTTCTCTTTTTCTTTCTTTCTTTCTTTCTTTCTTTCTTTCTTTTCTTTTCTTTTGTTTTCTCTCTCTTTCTTTTCTTTTCTCTCTCTTTCTTTCATCTCCAGGGAGAAATAAATACCTAACAATTGCCAAGAAAATTAGATGGATTCAATCACCATAAGTCAAGATCAAGAGTGCATTCAACTTCATAAAAACAGGATATTTAATTCAGAACCAAGTCTTGTTTAGTTAAATCCTTTTTATTCCATAGCAAGTGATTTAAAAATGCTACCTGGAAGTAACAATGCCTTCATTCTTAGTTTTCCCCAGTTTTACTTGATTTTCTACAATGCATGAAGTGTAAAGTGCTAAATTGCTGACTTCGATAAAGACGGCCAAAATAACAATTGCTGTCAAAGAAAGAATTCATTTTATTCAAACACATGTTTAATATTGAAGTAAAGTCAACATTTAGATATTTCATGTCTTTAAATATTGGCCTTCTAATTATCGTATGAGTTAGATCCATTTTCTTTGCACAAAAGGGATCAAAAATATGTATGTGTGCATCACAATCCCATTTTCTGATGAAAGATCTGTCTTTGGTAGTGTGTAAAAAATAATAATTGAATCAAGATTTTGCAGCAAAAGATGAAACATTACCAAGGCTTTGCATAAATGAGCACTGGCATAGTAATTGAAAATCTAGAAAGTAAGAAACGAAAGAAAGTCTAATGTAATATTAGTTGTTTCTTGGGTTAGGAAGGAATTAGGAAGGTGCAGATTGGCGATTTTAAAATGAATAAACTCCTTTTTCCCCACTATAATATAACGAAGGATAAGAACTATATACATCAAATGCATGGGGCACAGCTACCCTTATGATTTTTCTTTATGCTACACTAAGTGTTCAGTGTCCCAATCTAAATTAAGATCACTGTGCATTGAGCTCTATCTTTTCCTTCAAGTAACTGAATTCAAAACAGAAACATCCACACGAGCACTTGGCTGATTTTAAAAAGAAAAAGAAAAAACAGTGTTCATGAAAGTGTGAATAAATGGTTGAGAGAAAAGAATAAGTTTTTCTTTCATTATATGCAGTGGTCTCTATTTAAACTGGGCCAAAATACAATTATATAATGCTACATTTAACCCAAAGGAAGGAAAAAGTACAATTAGAACAAAGATAGACTTCCTTCCTTCCTTTCTTCTTCTTCTTACTCCTCCTCCTCCTCTTCTTCCTCCTCCTCTAAATAAATTAGAATGAATGGGAAGCAGACACACTAAAGAACAGGGTGTCAAACTGGGGCCCCGGGGACTGGATGCTTCATATGCAGGCCACACCCACCTATTTCCGCAAAGGGAAAAAACAATGTGATAAGTCACATGACATCAACGTGATGTGGTGAGTTTGACATCCATGCTAAAGAACATTTTAACCAGAATTCACATAGGAATAACATACACCTCACAGATATGCTTAAAAGAAGTGTTTGTTTTCAGAGAGTGGTAGTTCAAAAAAATTTGAGATAGCAATCATACAATCATGTGACTGAAATCTATCCCGTTTTTATGGGCATATAAACTTAAAAAGGAATAGGTTTTTTATTTTGGTGCAGCCGCCATCTTAACTTTTTCTGATTACCTCTACAATACAAATACCTCTTCTTGTTAGAAAATAAACAACTAGAGCCCAGTGCTGGTGAAAGTTAATTTAATAGCTTTCTATTAAAAGTGGACATAACAAAGGATTAAAATGTGGAAAGTGGATTGTAGTTCAGCCTGTTTTCTTTATACATACTTTGTTTCAAATAATTGTATTAAAGATTACAAATAGAAATAATAAAATCTAACACAGATTACACAAAAAGAAAAATAGTCAATCAATCAGAATAGAGCTGGGTGGGACCTTGGAGGTCTTCTAATCCAACCCTCTGCTCAAGCAGGAAACCCTCTACCATTTCAGATAGGTGGCTGCCCAGTTTTTTCTTAAAAACCTTCAGTGATGAAGGACCTACAACTTCTGAAGGCCAGCTGATCCACTGGTTAATTGTTCTCACTGTTAGGAAGTTTCTCCTTAATTCTAGGCTGCTTCTCTCCTTGTTGAGTTTCCATCCATTGTTTCTTATCTTACCTTCTGATGCTTTTGAAAATAAATTGATCCCCTCTTTGTGGCAGCCCCTCAATTACTGGAATACTGCTATCATGTCACCCCTAGTCCTTTTTATCTTAGACTGGCCATACCCAATTCCTGCAACCATTCTTCATATGTTTTTTTCCCTCTTCTTAATCATCTTAGTTGCTTTTCTTTGCACTTGTTCCAAAGTCTCAACATCTTTTTGTAATGTGGTGACCAAAACTGGATTCAGGTGTGATCTTACTCAAGATTTATACTAGTATACTATTTATAATAATATAAGAAAAAAAAGAGGAAAAGAGGGAAAATGAAGAAACTTCCCCCTTCAACTCAATTTTACTTAAACAATTTAGTAGCTTATTGCCACTTATTAATACAACATACAGAAGTACCCTTATTTTGAAACTTGTTGAATTTGGTACTTGATGCATTTTCACATGGAAATTTTGTCCTGGTACTTTTTATTTTGGTCCTTGACAGGCTAGCTAGGACTAGCCGATGTTATTTCCAGCTGCAACAAATAGTCACACATGAGTTATGCAATAGCTGTTGCAATCTTAGCTTCTGTGGTCATTTTGTGTATTTTTGTGCTTCTTTTTCTCATCAGTACAGGTACTGTAAAGTGAAGTTTTTATTTTATCTAATCTAAGTATTCATTAACTTTTAGGTTTGTATCTCGTGTAAAGTAATGATATACAACCTTATCTTTTTACATGTTGCTTTAAAATGTTTGGGAACCCATTAAATTTTCCTTATGGGAAAAATTTGTTTGGTACTCATTATTTTTGGCATTTATCATGCCCCCCAAAACCAATTAACAACAAGTATGAGGTACCATGGCATAATCTTCTCACCCTATAATACGTCTCTTATCCAAAAATAAAATCCAAAAGCTTCGTCATTCATTCCTTATCAACAAGGGTACAATAAGGGATAATAGATGCAACTCATTATCTATTTTAACCTGGACCAAATAAGCCAACCCTGTATTCTTTCCCTATATTTTTAACAATCTTAATTTTAACTACTTCAAATAAAGTAATAGAGCTTGAATTCTGTTAATTTTTTTCCTCAAGAATTTGAATAGAGGCAACTGGACTTTCTGGTTTTTCTTTCGCTTCTCATCCAAAAAGCTTCTTCAGATCTGACTGGATGGTGTGGAATTTTAGGGAAACCAGTTAGAGTTGAAGATGCTTTCTGGATGAGAAGCGAAATTTCTTTCAATTTGTCCCTTGAAAAAGCAACTTTAGGATAGCACAGGGTAGCATGCAGTGATGTAAGCTATTGATTCATCAGGTTGACACCATTTACACTCTTTGCCATTATGTACAGTTGCAAGATGAATTTGCTGTGGTTATTCATGAATAGTAACCTGGTTTCAATGGAAGGTATAAATTGCCTATTTTGCACATTTGTCTTCAACTATGCCATGCAATTGATTTTTACTCACAGTTGTAATCATAAGCAGTCTGGTGGGATATTTATTTGCTATGCCATTTTTCAAGTTACATCTCAGGTGTCTGAGGTCTGAGATTAGACGACACAGGCAAATTAACGCAGGTAATGCTATTTCTATTTCAGTTGCACATAGTCATTTACTTTTACTTTGATAAGCAGATAAAATGTAAACATTTTTGCATTTTTAAATATAGTTTGCCTGAAGAATACTGTGCATTCTAAAGTTGTTCATTGTTTCATTTGATTTTATAAGCAATGCTTTTCTAATTGAAATATTCCTTGCCTTTTTAAAACCTATTATTCTGATAAAAATACTATTAATTTTGGGGGAAATCCAAGGAATTTTATTTATAATACATTATGTCTGCTTTTCAATGTTTAAAAGCAAATTCCAGATAATTGTATTATTTTCTTTAGTGGGCATTTTCCTTTTCTATCTCATTCTATCTTGTATATCTATTTGTTCTCAATAAAGTAAGAATATACCAGTGATGAAATTGTATGATAAATTGGCCCGAGACAAGCTGAACTCTTGATAACTCCATAGATATTCAAGTGGCTTGTCATTGCCTTCTTGCAGATTATTGTTCATTCAGTGTAACCTGCACCCCTGACATTTTTTGAGGATGACCCTTCTAAGGATTTACTATATCTAAGCATGCTTAATTTTTCCAAGATCAACCAAGGTCAATGACATGCTACCATGGCTCACTATTGTACTGATTCCTAGCACTGTAGTAGATTTACTGCATTTTTATAGATAAACAGACACAACCACAGGATAATTCAATGTTTCTCAACCTCAACATCTTTAATATGTGTGAGCATATCAACTCTCAGGATTCCACACTTAGCTTGGAAGTTGAGGTCCACACACCTTAAAATTTCTGAGGTTCAGAAACACCAGTCTTTAGTCTGATTTGCATTGTTTGGGAGGAATGAAGAGAAGTTACTTGTGTATACACTTGAAAGCAAGTAGAATTAGAAGAGTGGAAAAATTGTGGGAAAGTTGTTCCAAAGTTGGCATTGATTAAGAAGTGACAGTGTGTAGGCAGTTTGGTTAATTTCAACAGCGGTTATACCTGCTCCTGCTCTGCAATCTAGCAGAGACTGCTACCCTAAAAGGAGACCATACACATATGTTTTTCCTCCATCTAGGACCTGAATCCACAGCCAGAGGAAACAGAATCTTCTTCTCTTCACTGAATAGTAATATTCCAGCCCTTCAGCATTGTAGGCAGATATGCATCTGTGTAGCTCTAATTCTTCACCTGTTGAAAACCATGAGATCAGGTTACATTAAGATCTATATTTTATTATATTCATATCCTGCCTTGATTTTATACAATTCAAAGTGGAGTACATAAGACTCCTGCCTCCTGTTTTTTGCCACAGCAACCCTATGAAGTGAGTTGGACCAATAAAGAGCCTCTGGTCCTAAGTCACCTAGACAGCCTTCATGCCTAATGGAAGACTATAATTCCCATTCTTTTGATTTCTTGCCCATTACCCTAAATGTTACACTAAAATGGCTCCCTCTCTTTTAATTAAATACTCTAGACTATATACCTATGTGGGCTACTTTCCTTGCTTTCACTCATAATCCCTATTTTTTTAAATGAAATCCCAGTTGTTCTTCCTTTTTTTTTTAGTCTATTGTATTGTCATTTGGTTTTCTCTGATGGTTGTTCAGGCTATTCAGGCTCTCTGAAGGCTTTGTGAAACTGGCATGCCTTCCTCAGAGCCACTCCCAGCCCATTATCCACTCCTAAAACTGGAACTCAAATCTCATTGTCATCTTTTCTAGGAAGAATAAATTATAGAGACAGCCAACCTGTGGTAATTCCAGAATCCTACCTGCAATGCATTTGTTCCCTAACTCCTATAATGACCCACCTTTCAATCCTGTTAACCTGCTTTGATTTTCTGCCCACAACTGATGCCTCTTTTGTTTTTTTAAGAGTCTTGGTGGCACAGTGGTTAGAATCCAGTATTGCAGGTTAATTCTGCTGACTGCCAGCAGTTTGATTCTGAGTTGGCTCAAGGTTGGCTCAGCCTTCCATCTTTCCAAGGTGGGTAAAGTGATGAGCCAGATTGTTGGGGTCAATTTGCTGACTGTGTAAACTGCTTAGAGAGAGCTGTAAAGCAACATGAACTGGTATATAAGTCTAAGTGCTATTGCTATTTTGATTTTGCCTCAGCATACTGTATATTTGTCACCAAGGTATGTCCAACCCTTTTTCAAAATGTGACACACCAGAAAGTTAATATCTCTACATAATGAGACCCATGATATATATTTTTCTCCCTTGTCTCTGCACCTGGCACCAAAACTGATGGTTCTTAAAAGCTAGTTAAAAACAGTTTTGTTTTTCAGATTTCTAACATAATTGGTGATTTATATGATTTATTGTCTCTTTCATTTTCCTAGTAGTCATATTTGATTGTATTCATGAAGTATTTTACCCTATTTTAATGCTGTTTGTGATAGATGTCTTAGTGTGTGGCGCTCTGTCTTGGAAATATAAAATTGAAAGCTAGATTAAAAATATTTTAATCACTAAAGATGTACTCCAGAGCTTTGTCTGAGATCATTCGTCTTGCTATAAATGAGATCATGATTGCCTACATTGGTCATTATTTTTTAAATGCAAGAGTCAGAAATAGGAGTCATTTACACAGTTTATACTTCAAAATCAGTGTATGGTATTTAGAATAATCTCCAAGTGCTTATGTGTAGTGCTAAACATCTAATCTATGATTAGATGGTATATATGTTTTCGTAGGTTTTCACGGGTATAAATACTGGAGAGGTGTGGAGTGTTGGCTGTGTTGCTGTGAGTGGATTGGCTGGCTATGTTGTTGCATGTTGTTGCATGTAGATAGATAGATAGACAGACAGACAGACACACACACACACACACACACACACATAGCCACATACAAAGACAGATGCATGTATACATGCATACATATGCAGGGTTTCTCAAAAGTTGAAAAAAAGTCTGTTATTAACCCCCAAATTCTTAGTAGAATAGAATAGGATAGGATAGGATAGAATAACAGAGTTGGAAGGCATCTTGGAGGTCTTCTTTGTTGCTCTTCTCTGCACTCTTTCTAGAGTCTCAATGTCCTTTTTACATCGTGCTGACCAAAAACTGAATGCAGCATTCCAAGTGTGGCCTTACCAAGGCATTATAAAGTGCTATTAACACTTCATGTGATCTTGATTCTATCCCTCTGTTTATGAGCCTACAACTGTGTTGGCTTTTTTGGCAGCTGCTGCACACTGCTGGTTCATATTTAAATTGCTGTCCATTAGGACTCCAAGATCCCTCTCACAGTTACCAATGTTGAGCAAGGTACCACATATACTGTACCTGTGCATTTGGTCTTAGCTTGTTACCCCAAAAGCTCAGCCATATTAGCCAATCTTCACACATATTTCAATACTGATTTCTTTTGTTTCATCTTCATTGCATAATTCTACTGCAAAATACATTCAAAATCTGTTGCAGCTGCACCAAATTCTCTTGCAGCTACTTTGAATTCTCTGTAGACACACAGCAAAAAAAAAGCAACATTATAAAGCAGGAGAACGCCATACATCTTTGGATACCTGGTTTCTTTTTTTCTCTTCCATTAAGAGTTCTGAAAAAGTACCCCTTTTTCTTCATTTTGGCCAACTGCACACATTGTAAATACATGTGATTAGACTTTGTGGGCCTTAACCTAACAGTGTGCAAAAAGAACTGGTTTTCTGTTTAAATAAATTCTGAATTCAACCCTTTAAAGGTAGCCAAAATCTCCATTTACAACAGTCTTATAAATTTCACAGGAAGTTATGTTCCCTTTGCAAAACTTGTAGAAGCATAATAGTATGATAGTGTATCTCTTGTAAAATGAGCTCTCTATTGTGAAACATTACCCTCCGCTAACATATGTTAGAGATTTTCTGAAAAGTCCAGAATGAAGTTTTTTTCTTTCTCTTTTGAGCACCCAACCTCTAACATGGTTTTCATAGAATCTTCATTGTTGAACAGTAATACAGCAGTGATGAGCAATAATAAAATAATAAACAAAAACCTGCAATATGTAAGCAAAAAATCTCAAGCCAAAAATACATGTATTTGTTGTGTGAGGTGAATAATTTGCTGAGGGTTTTTTTTGGGGGGGGCCTCTAATCTCCTAGACTTCCACTGTTCGTGTTTTATAATGCATTTTCTATTCTTTTTCCTTTAGAAATCTCAGTTCCTGAGAAAAGGCATCTTTTGTTACTCTATCTTGAAAACTGTAATTGTATAAAAGAGAAAAGGGGCAAAATTACAGTCAGAGCAGAATGAACAATTTATCAATATTGTACTTGGGACTAAGCATCTCGAAGTAGAGTGTGAAGATTAGAAACCGAAATTATCTTTCAAAAATGATTCATTTTGCCGTTTTTAATACTAGAGCTCTCCCCTTTACCAGTTACAAATTCTAATCATGCTATTACTTGTGTCTCTTCTATTCTTGTATTTCATTTTTTTAATTTAAAAAAAGTCACCTGAAGTCATTCATTCAGTTCTCAACATTTTAAGCCCAAACAAGAACTAGCATAGAATCATCCAGTAATAAATAAGTGTTTTATCCCAATGTTTGATACCTCATGCTTGGACCAGTGAGGATACGTGTCAACAAACTGCATTGTGCTGGAAATCTGCATGTATGATTATCCCTTTACAGTATACATCACAGAACATTATGTTTTGCAGTGCAGGTCCAACAACTGATTGGGTTTCTTTTTAAAGCCTAAATGAACCACCCCAAGATTCATTTTCAAAATTTGTAGCAACAACTGTGGGAAGACACACACACACACACACCTAGAAGAATGAACTATTTTGAGGAATATTTTTAAAAGGCAGGATAAAATATTTCCCATAAAAGAGAAATAAAAAAGCCATTAATCCATAATAGGAATTACTGCACCACCCTCCAAACATCAACCAAATATAGCTCAGTCAAACACCTAAAATATGTACTTTGCCTATAGAGCCAGCTATGACCCCTACAGAACCCGTACATGGCACCATGGGAGTCTGACAACAGCCAATAGAATACATGTTCTTACACAGGACCAGCAAGGTCAAGTTTAAGGCCCAAGAGAAGGTATAAAAAACCCTCACTCTCAACTCTATGTGGATAGCTGCACCAAACCCCATGAGATTCTGCTTCATCTTTAAATGATTTTTCCAAGCAGCCTCCATGTTTCCAGTGTCTTTTTTCCAGCTTGGAACTGAACCAGATGGATATTTCTTCCAACACAACAGTAAAGAAATGCTTACTTCCTCCTTAATTTTTATATAGCAGAATCAAATGATTCTGCCTTTCTCTAGACAGTAGTGGAGACTTGCTGCATTGTGAGGTATTATTTCTCAGCTCTATCATATGCCTCATTGCTTCAATGATGCCTAACCAAAGTAGGCACAAGAAAAGCATTTATCCATCCAGTATTCTACTTCGGATATTTTTCACAACTCAATACCTATGCAGAGTGAGGTTGCCAATAAATCTAATCCAGTTTCTGAAGTGGTACTTCTGTGTTAGTGATTTGGCATCTGTACAATTTCAACTTTCTGTCTTTGCTCAGATGGTTTTACATGCATAGTCCCCCGTAATTCTTAGCTTTTTATTTTCATGCTGCAGACAGACACAAGCATTTTATGTCATTAAACTGATGTTTAGAAAGCTATCTTGATAGAGCATCTGATAATGTCAAGATTAACGCTATGTTTTTTCCTTCAACCATTCTGATACATGGATTTGCTTTCCAATAAATTTTGAAGAAAATATTTATTGATTAAAATTTGCATGGACAGTTTCCATATATTTCACTTATGAAGATGAAAGATTGGTATGAGTATCCTGCCTTTCACTGTACAATAATTCATTCTATGATCCGTAGTTTTCCATATCTCAGTTAAATCCCAAATGAAGACTTTATTAGGGACTTTTTCTCAGGGGGCTTTTGTCTCCTGGTATTAAAAGCAGTTTATGGGCATTGAGGAAGGGGTGTAAAACTCACTCTAGATAGCTGATGAAACATAGGAGGAAAATAATTGGCACAGCTTTATTGGTTACTACAAAAGAGACATTTAGGTGTAGCATTGGCCAAGATCCAAACAAAGTACACAACAGCATTCTTACTACCAAAAACATTGTTCAAGAAATTTTTATTAACATTAAGAAAGAAACACAGAAGTTCATTTTTATAAAAAGAAAACAATTGGAACACTGAAGGATAATTCAGTATTAATCAAGATACCTCTTTACATTGATGTATATTCAGAGATGTGGATGCCTGTTGCTAAGGGTCTGAAAAGAGAGGAATTTGCAAGGACATTAGTAAGGCTAGTTAAAAAGAAAAGGAATGGACTTGAATCCAGAGCAAACAAAACTGAAACAATATAGAAAGAAAGGACGAAATACATGCAATTATTTTATAAATGCTTGTATGAAAATAGCTTGATGCTGTTCTTGACTATCCAAGACTTAAAGGCTGAATTGTACAATCCCAAACTTGTCACCAAATTGTAACACACACAAAATGGTAAATTAATAAAATAGTATATTGCTGATATAATATTTATTAATAATTACTACATCATTTGCTTCTAAATATTGTTAACTATGTAACAAATTTAAGTTCATTACTTTTAAGTGAGCAGATAAAATATAAATGTGTCTACAAGCACCGTCAAGAAGATCAGAAACTGCTTCTTTAGAATTTTTTCTTTTCCTTCCCTTTTTTCTTTCCTTTGTTTCTATTTCTCTTTCTATGTTTCTTTTTCACCTTCTTCTTACTTTTCTTTATTCTTCTTTAATTCAAATTTTGTATTATTTCTTCAATAAAAAATGATTTTTAATAAAATGTTCATTGCATTTAAGTTTATGTTTACATTGAATGGAATTTATTTTCCTTTTGTCAGCCCCTCCTTCCTCCCCAAAGGTGAACAAATTCATTTACTGACTTTGTGAAGTTGCTTACAATCCTTTGGATGTTGATTTTTCTGCAGTCCCAGTACTCATCTCCTACTTTGGGGAAATAGCATCATGGGGGAAAACTAATCAATATTTATAGGATCTAACAACAGCTTCTTCATTTTCTTTCCAATATAAAAGAAAATGACCATGTTTATATACCAGATGGTTACACAGATTTGACATAATGTGATACCAATCATTTCACTCAGATTTTCACTATCAAAATTCAGCCCCACATTTGGAATTACCTCAGTATAGATGTAATGATCTATTCAGTAGTGTTAAGTCTATGTGCACTTGCTAAACATTGTTACATTGTCCAATCAAAAACAAAATCTAAATATTAGGCGCCATTTGATTTCAGCCTATTGACTAATCCATGTGGGACATATGACAAGCTCTGAAAGTATATAAATGTAACAATGCTTAATTCAGTCATATGGAAGTTGCCGTTATACAAATGGATTGAATGAATGGGAATACAATTACAGCCTTCATTAGCATTTCCCCCAAAACTGTTTTTGAATCTCTATACCGAAGTAGTTTTCCATGTGGTACATGGAACAAGAAAGATGTTCGTTTTAAGGATCTCAATCCTAAAGTACCTAGGCATGAAACAAAAAGTGATTTTCAAAGCCGTTAAATGGAAAGCAAGCTCACCAGCTACAGCAGAGTGAGATAATACAAAAGCACACCAAAGAAATGCCTTTCGCTCATTCAACACCCTACTGCCCTTTGTGGTTACTAAGTTGTGAGGTGCAAAAGGATTAGCGCACCTGAAATCACATTTCCAATAGCCCAAAATTTACAAATAGCAATTTAGGGATTAATTTTGAATAAACCAAAGTCTTTCAGCAGAAGACTGTTGTCATGGTAAACCTTCTTTTCTTCCCATTTTGACAGCTGAAATAATTTTGCCCTGTTTACTTAGCACTGTTTAGTGATTTTCTCTCTCTCTCTAACAAAACAGAAATAAAAAAACAGAACAGAAAAAAACTCAGGATGGGGCAAAAGAACACCATCATCTCCCACTGTTTGATTTAGAAATTGACTCTCAGTATAGTGTAGAACAAAGAACATCATCAGCTCCCACTGTTTTGATTTAGATAGTGCCTCCCAGTATACAGTATAAGAAAAATATGTACTTGTGTATATCTATGTACCTGTATATATGTGTATACATATTACAAAAATATCAAGATAAATCTATCCATATGGTCAATGTTTGAATAAATAAACAATCTTTACCTTTTTCTAAAAGGATATATGATTTTGCAGAAGATAAGCCCTCTCTTGGAGATCATTTGATAAATGTTATGTTGGTGCAGAGAATGCATTTGGCACATTGTTTACAGAACCTGTGAAATATCTGAGAAAGGTATCTGATAGATGACTGTATTAAAGTGTAGTTCGACAGTTTGCGTCTCATTGGTTCAACGTTGACTCAGGCTTCCATCCTTCTGAGGTTGGTAAAATGAGGACCCAGATTGTTGGGGGCAATATGCTAATTCTGTAAACTGCTTAGAGAGGGCTGTATATAACTCTAAGTGCTATTGCTATAATCCACCAGAGGTGATAGAAAGATATGTTGACACAAACTGCTTTGCTCCCGTTGCCAATCCTCCTTCTGCTACAGTAACAAAACTGCCCAATTATGTCATCCTTACCTGTTTTCTATGGGCCAAATTAAGAAAAGAGATTAGTGGATTACCTTGGATGTTTCTTATGCCATCAATTGTCAGTGGAAAATGCAGTCACTAACCAGCCTCCTTACCATAGGGTGGGCAGGCAGAGATGGGTACCTGCCGGTTCGGACTGGTTCTATAGAGTAGGTAGTAAGGCGCTGGTGAAGTCATGGAACTGGTTTTGGTCCATAGACGCTGCCATCTTTTTTTTGGGAAATTTTTTTTTGGGGGGGGGATTTTTGGAGGATTTTTCCCCAGTTTTTTTTCCTTTTGCACATGCACAGAAGCCGAGTCTCCAGCACTGCGCATGCAGCACCATATTTTTTTGTAATTTGTTTGTACTGCACATGCACGGGTGTGTAAAGCACGCACACATCCACAAGGCGCGGCCACACAGTGTGGGAGGAAGTGAACTAGTGGCGAGGTAAACTAGAACCAACCCCTGTGGGCAGGCATATCTCTGGAAGCGGTTGTCTAACTGCTAGGTGGCAAGGGTTAAGGTTGGACACAGGATAAAGCAAGAAATAGCTGTTTGGATGCTCCTCTAAACCCTTCCTCCATGCCTTTGCCTACAAGCAGAGCTATTGCATAGAATAGAATATATTTATATGGAATAGAAGAATTCATAAAACAGCCTTGGATATACTGTATAAAATGCAATTGTATAAAATGCAATATATAAATGTTTTAAACGTATTAGTCAAAAGAGAAAGATGGTGTTTTAAAAAAACAAAGAATTTCTAAAGCCAGAGTTTCCTGGCTGGAAGTAGATTTCAGATAAGTAAAAGGAAATATTCTTTAAATAGTGTCTTCATTGCTGTGGTCTCCCCCCACCCAACCTTTAAAGCACAGAGGGTAGTGGGGAACTGGAAAGCAGCAGAAGGTGGTCAAGGGATGCCAGAGAAGGCAGCAAACTATGAATGATGCAACCCGAAGAGAGCCGTGTCCTGGCTCTACCAGTGACAATGCTTATTTGGTTTATGGCTGTAATTAATCCATCAGGCTCATCTCAAAGTTGTAAATTCAGCCAGTTTCATTGGTTTGTAAGCAGATTCATTAGACAAGCCACATACAAATTCTTCATTATAGCCTTATGGACAAGTAGGATAAATGAAAGATATCAAGTTCTGCTGTCTGGTGGATTTTGAACTGATTGAAAAACTGTACCCAAAGCTGTGCCCATAAACTATTATTCATTGTCTTGAAAGAAGTTCCTGCAAGAACAGTTGCAGGAACTGGCTATGTCTAGTTTAATGAAAAGAAGGACTAGGGCTGACATGATAGCAGTGTTCCAATATCTCAGAGGTTGCCACAAAGAAGAGGGAGTCAAGCTATTCTCCAAAGCACCTGAGGGTAGGACAAGAAGCAATGGGTGGAAACT
>JANHFT010004271.1:35689-48314 GCA_032467955.1 Pseudoxenodon macrops | reverse complement strand
CCATTCCCCACCATCCAGTCAAAGCTGAAGAAGCTTCTTGGATGAGAAGCGAAACATCTTCAAAGAAAAACCAGAAAATTCAGTTGCCTCTTGAAAAAAGCACCTTTGGGACAACCATGACCTGGATGACTGAGAATCTCCACAGAACACTTGGATCCTAAAGTTATTTTGTCACCTGCAAATTGGACCTGCCTGTTAATAAAAACCTATGGCACCGTTCTTAGGGTCCCAAAGAGTTCTTGCAATTAAATTTAGGCAGAGGATAAAACCTCTGTGATTTGGCTAAAGCTGAAGTCTTACAGTTAAGGCTTATTTATGTAAATGAGTTCAAGAGGCAGCTTTCCACCACATGATTTGCTGCATATGCCTGTTCAGAATTAAAGCCTCTCCTCCTCTGTGCTGTAGGGGATTGCATTATGGATTCAGTCCATGGTTAGCTGAATCCCAAATGGCTTCCTGAGGAGTTTAAACTACTTGGGATACCAGCCAAGTTTTCCTATGGATTTATACAGATTTGCACTCTTCAGGGGCTCCCAATTTTCTCTCCACCTTATTGGTATATAATTGATCTATCTAGTTAACACATACATACACACACACACACATCTATCTATGTGATAGTTGTTTTGGAAGATGCAATATTATTAAGTCTGCATTGATAAAACACTATTTTTCCCCTGAGCCATTTAAAAATATGTGTTCTATAAACTTTTTTATCTAAGCAACTTAATTGTGTTAATGTTTTTGGGAAACTAATGAATACATATGTAGAAGAAAAGAAGTATTAACTTTGCTTAAAGCAAGTAAAAATAAAACAAGATAATATGTGCATCCTTCCATGGTCTCTTTGATATGGCAAGTTACACATAAAGAAGTATGGGCGTTATCTATTTAAATTTTATGTGTTTGAGACCATTTAATCATATAACTCCCAGAAGAGGAGACATCTCCTCAACTAGTCCCTCGGAGGAAGTCGGTTAGTTATAGAGCATCCCCCTCTTATTTTTTGCTGTTTCAGTGGGAGATTTTCTACTGTTCTGGAAATTATAGAATTATAGAATTTATAATTCTATAATTATAAATTATAGAATTATATATATAGAATATAGCTTATATTTTACTTGAAACATGAGTGCAAAAATGTGGATATGTAAAAGTTAGCACCCACCCTTCTCCTAAAAGAATGAAATATTCTAAGAAATATTAAAAAGGCAAAATATTATACCTCTCTGGATGAGAAAAGGAGATACGTGCTCTTGGAAAGCAGCCCCCACCTTTGTTAATAGCCCCAGAAAGACTGGTGCCAACCTACCTACAAGACAAAAGATCTTCAACCTCAGGGCATGATAGGATAAGCCCTCACTTAAGATCCAAACCAAGACAAAGCCATGAAGCCATAATAGGAGTTGCCCAACACCCTTTCAGAACACAACCCTCTTCATTACATCATCATCCAGCAAGATTCAACCAAGCCTGGGACACAGAAAGCCTACAAGGTTAGCTGGACCTCCACATAGTCCCTGGAACTCTGTCAACCAATAGGATACATTTCTTGCAATGCACAAGAGAGGGTATAAATATATCTCACTCTCCATTCCATGTGTTCAGCTGTACCAGGAGCATGTGCTTGATGGTTCTGCTCCATTAAACCATCCTTCCAAGCAGTCTCCATGTTTCCAGTGTCTTTCTCCCCCACTTGGAATTGAACCCAGATGGACATTTATTCCAACAATTGTAAAGATGAATATGAATGATATTGGAAAACATGATATACTGAATATATAAATGAAATTATTTGATGTCTTTATATTTGAAAAAGATATAAAAGTATCAAACTGAAAGAGTAATTTGTGTAGCAATTTTCTGGACCTACAGAAGAGATCTGTCTGAATTTCCTGAGAGAAGACAAAGAAAATAAAATATCCATTTGAGGATATTATTTGAAGGTTTTAAAATTGAAGATTGTTAAAAGTACAGGAAATGATTATAGAGTTGAGTTATTTGATCAGAAGCAAAATAGTTATGTAGTTATGTATGGTAGTGTGCAATGAACCTTTGCTATCTAAGAATGAATGATGGATTTTTAAGATTTTGTTTATAGTTAGATGAGTTATGGGAAGAAGTGAGCATTTGGGAGCAGATGAATATTTTATGAAATGGTGATAAGTTATCAAAATTGTTTGTACTTGTCATGATGAAATTACCTCTTTACATTTTTTCTATTTTTCTTCTTCTTTCTTTTTATTCTGTACTGTGCTTTCTATTTTTGTTTTGTATTAGTTTGCATTTTCTCCAAAAGTCATCTTTAATAAGATTATTCTTTTTAAAATAGGAAATGTGGCATGAAAATACTACAAGAAGATTAAAAGTATATGGAAATTAAAATCAGATATAATTTTGGTTAACTGCAGAAATTTACAGTGTTGCTGTGGAAAGTTTATTTGCAAATGTTTTTAATTTACTTCTAAGTTGCATCTTGTATTACTTTTTGAATCTATGGGATTTTTAAAAAGTAAACACTCAGCTTCATTTTCTGTAAAATCCAGATCCTCAGGTTGGAGAGTTGTAAATTACATGGTGGTTTCATCATTTTCACTTTCACACAATAGCTAGTAACTGTTCCAGAAAGAAAACAAATAGTTTAGTTGAAGAAGCCTTGAGAGAAAGATTTTTTTTAATATAAGCCTATTGAGTTTGCGTCCCTAATTCATTTTTAATAAAGGGAATTGTGCTTCAAATTGGCTTTTATAAGTCAATTAAAATTCCATTTAAACTTCTACTAAAACTCATCTCAAACATTTTCACCCATTTTAAAAATTGGATGCTTCTGAATAATCCCTTTGATTTATGCTTTCAGAAATTAGCTGAGCAGGCATGTTTGTACTGTACACAAATGTACAAATGTATAGTTGATTTACATTATAGATGAATATTTTAATTACTCATCAAAGGAAAACTCATCATGAGAGAACACATACTATTCTGTTTTATCTGGATTATTCTGTTTAAGGGTTTAAAGTATAAGTAAACAGATTTAATTTAAAATGTTTTTAGACTTCATTTTTTTAAATAACTAATTGGACAATGATCTTTTAAAACTGATTACAACATGAATTCAAATTGTTGATTCTCTTCAGCCTAAATACGTCAGTGTATACAGTGCATAATGGACCCATTGAGAACCGTAATGTTAGGAGTATAGAATTATGTCCTATGATGTGGCAGATAGATAAATTAAATCTGTAGGTCTGTGACAAGAAGTATACAGTATATAAACTCCGGTAAAGATGCATTTCTGATTTCTTCATAATTCTTAGAAATTTTACAGCAGTTTCCCAGTTTGTCAAATTCTACCTTGTGCTGTTTGAAGCTAGAGTTTCTAAGAATTTATTCCTGGTCTTTTTCAATCTTTCTATCTATTTCTCAGACAATTTGAACTCATCATATTTCCTAATTTTTAGCTGAATTGCAGGACCTACTCTGATCAAAACAAGTGTTGGTATAATTTAAATTTATGAAGGGAAAACACTAGGAAAAACATATGCTCTGCTGTTTTGTTGATGAATAGTTGTCTCTCCTTGGAGTCAAATGTTCTGGTGTGAATACACTCCACAATGAATGGGGGAAAAATCACCATTGGCTGTGGAGAAACCAAGAATGGAAAAAGACATCTTCAGTAAATTCCAAACATGTTTCAAATGTTATTGAATGCTAAATCATGAATGATTCAGATGACTACAGGATATATCTAAACCTGTCTGTTTTCTCCACAACTGAATAGATCTGAATCTGGACCTTTCTGAACTTTCATGAATAATTCAGAAGTTAATGGGAAAGTAAAGATAACTTCCTAGAATAGAGGTGGACTAATGTGAGCTAACTGACTGCATTGCAACTATTTTTTTTAAAGGTCAAACAGGACACCGACTAAATCAAACAATGAAGAAATATGAACCTGCAACAAATTCCCAAGATTACAAATATCCAACAGCCACTCGATATCAAGAATTTTTAGATCGTTCTTAAATAAATGGGCATTATCAGATCCATTGACCTGGATACTAGCAATTGTCAAATTAAGTACCTGGTCCAAAACACCTGCAACAGACAGACAAGGAGGATCAATCAAAATGGAGACTAGAATCAATCGATTGATACCTCACAAAAAAATTTCAATCCCTAACCAACCTCCTTCAGTTCAAATCCAGTGCAGATTACAAATACCATAAGGCAATGCCCCATTCTGAATTATTGTATTGAAGAAGCCTTGCAGAGATATAGTGTAAAATATCTGCAAAAAACCCCTCTTTTTAGTATGTCAGTATTTATTATCTGAAGCCTGAAGAAGTACTTTAGAATTATGCATAGAGGAATCGCATAGAGGAATCACAGAGGTTCCAATAATACAGGGGTGTCAAACTCAAGGCCTGGGGTCAGATCTGGCCTTCGGGGCCATCCTGGAAACAGTAAAGGACCAGCCCGCAATGCTTCTGCCAGTGAAAACGGGCCTCCTGAGCTCTGTGTGTTGCAGGAGACCCTGGCAGTTGAAAACAGAGCCCAGGAGCCCGTTTTCTCTGGCAGAGCACTTGGGCCATCACAGGTACCTCCGACAGGAGTGATGTCGAGCTGGCCATGCCCACTTGGGCCACACCCATCCTGGATCCCCGAGGTCAACCACAACCCTAATGCAGCCCTCAATGAAATTGAGCACACTCCAGCTCCTTCAATCAATGGTATCATTCCAGGAAGTTCATACACAAGTTTCTGCATTGAGACAGAAATGTGTATCATTTCTTCCCATGTATCTCTGAATCCTTCGCTTCTCCAATAATGAGGTTGATGAACTAATCACTTGCATGATAATGCCATAATGTTCATGTCATCTTTTTTGTGTCATGACAATTTTCTGTGGATGCTGCTCTTTAAAGTTCCAGTTTTGGTGAGGATGGAACAGGAAAAATTAATTGTCCATTGACAATGGCATGCCTAGCCAAGAGAGGATAATACAGCTAGTCCTTGACTTACAATCACCCTTGAGCCCGAAATTTCCATTCCTAAGTGAGGCAGTTGTTAAGTGAGTTGTGACTCATGTTATGATGTTTTTGCAGCAGTGGTTAAGTGAATCATTGGAGTTAAGTCGGCCATGTGGTCATTAAGTAAATCTGATTCTCCCCACCCACCCCCGGTTGATTTTGCTTTTCAGAAGCCAGATAGGAAGGTTACAATGGTGATCACATGACTCCGGGACAGTGCAGCCATCATAAATACATGCCAGTTTCCAAGCACCTGAATTTTGATCACGTGACCCTGGGAATGTTGCAACACAGTCATAAGTGTGAAAAGCAGTCATAAGTCACTTTTTTTCACTGCTGCTTTAGGTTCTGATAATCACTAAATATGGTTGCAATTTGAAGACTACCTGTATAGTTATGCTAAACAATTAACAAGAACATTCTGACCTGATATATGTTTTAGTACATTCATAAATAGTGCTTAATTAACATGTCATATATTTTACTATTTACCAACATATAATCATAAGCACCTCTTAATTTTTTTTTAGAATTCCAATACCACATAAAAAGACTTACCGGTATTTGTCTTTTTTCTATCTTGTTTGTTCCTTAACTTATCCTTTTTCATTGGACATTTTTGTTTTCATTTGCAGGAGAAACTGACTCTCTCCTTTTGGTGACAATTATCCTGAACTCTGCAATTATTTTTATAGTCAGTGTGTGTGTGTGTGTGCACATGCTTGTGTGTATGTATGTACCAGTATATGTGTAGCACAAAAATAATTCTGTTGTTGCCAATGACTGATGAACATAGAGTACTTGGGTAGGCAAGAATTAGAGAAATCTGAAAACTCTCAGGAGCTTTGGACTTTGAAAATGAATAAAACATTCCTATGGAAACCCCTTGGTGTGCTAAAACAAAGAGTTAAAAGTTTTATCCTAAGGGAAAAAAACTTGCCAACTATGATTAATTTGTGGTTAAAAAACTCAACTTATGTACTACACAAATGCACTCATACACACATACACGCACATTAAAGGAAAATTTGCCATACAGTATGTATGTCAATGTTATGTGAATGTTCTACATGGAAAGAAGATAATGTGGTCATTATGTAGATTTATATTAGTGACACTTTTAGTAATTGCGTTGTTTGTAAAGAGAAATGGTACGCCATTTAACCAAGTTTCTTTCTATCAAAGCAGATTTCTACAGAAATTGAATCTTAAAAATCATTCCATGGGAGTGGTTCTTATAATAGAGATGTCACTCACTCTAGCTTAGGACTTTGTAGGCAAAAAGCAAGACTGATTTTTGCCTAACGATTACAAGAATGTACGGTTAAATTTAAATAAGAAAAATCTATCAAGATGTTATTTATCTCTGTATTCATTTGTTAGGTTTTTGTTGGAAGAGAATGGTTCACAGAGAGGGACATTTATCATTTCCTGTGCTGTAACTTCTTGAACTATCATTGTGTATGCAAGCATTTTCCCATCAGTAAATTTGTTCTTTTACTTAGACCTCAAATCATAAGAAAATGCTTTGGATGAAAATTAGTCTGAAAGAACATTGTGTGTGTCAGACCTCGGATGGAAAAAATAAGCTTTGAATAAATGTTTTATGTATTTTCCTGGGGAGAAAAATGTAATAGCTGCTATTTTACATTGTTGGCAATGCTTTCCACTAGATGAGTAAGTGCTAACTAAATCACATCACCAGAACAATCATTTAGTAATAATAATAAAAAGTTAGTGCTTGCTATTGACAATGATGGACAAGACATATGTCTTCCCCAACCAATTTGATGGAACTTCATTTTCAGTCTTCTCCATGAAAGAGATTTACCCTACATCCTTATTATCAATGTAATTTCCTTGACTTCAGCTGCCATTAGTGAAGTCCAAAGTCCACTTAGCTAGCAACAAATGAACTAAAAACACATTTTCATAAAAATACTAATAATATAGTAACAGCAGCCACACATTAATAGGACTCTACTCTCATCAGCTTGTTTGACCTCACAATGTGTTTGAGCCATCTGTTATTGTGGAACCTTCTTTCTATAAGAAATGTGGTAACACTTGCCAGGTGAACCTCTTTATTATATGGTAGTTCCAAAGTAAAAGATTAAATAACCAACTAGGTCCAACTTACAGTATTTGATAATGGTGATGAAGTTAAAGGTTTTCCAAATTTTTCTTAAGATGGACTGATTCATCCTATTTAATTATGGAAAGAATTGGAGATGCCATTTAGAAAAGATGGATGGATAAATGAATTTCCAGTTACATCAGCTTCATCTCAATCAGTTGAAGTTATAATAAATAAGGACACAATGCTCAGCTACATCACACATCCTCTTTATATATATATTTATTTAAGGTTATATCAAAATATCCTTCTTTCTTTCCATAGTCTACACTTTCTAATCATCAAGCCCATAAAACATCCGTTCATTTGCTTTTGCTTTTTTCAGCAAATTACATAAGGAGTTTCTAGTCACTAATAAATGGAGTTCCAGAATTTTCAGACCACAGATCCCAGTCGCTCTTAGATGGGTTGTTTTCTAATGATGAGCTGAAGTGTCAAAGTTTCATAAGGAGCAAGATCATGAAATAAATGTATCACAGCCCCTTCACTGAATTATCTTCTCCTTAGTATTACAAAGTCATCTCTTGATTAGGAACAGGATAATGTCTAATTTCATATTTCACTCGGTTTGTTGTTTTTCCTGAGCATAAATTCATTTGGGTCATTTCCCTATCAGTTTACAAACTGAGCAAAAGAATTCATTACCAAATTCATATGATTTATATGTGCATTTTTTTCTATTATAAGCACTTTTGTAGCTTCTTGTCTTTTCCCAAAGGTGCTTTTTTGAAGAGGCAACTGGAATTTCTTGTTTTTCGTTGAAGATATTTTGCTTCTCATCCAAGAAGCTTCTTCAGCTCTGACTTGATAGAGGGGAATGGAAGGATTTATACTCCTTGAAGACAGCTGGTCATTTGCATTCTTTTAGAGAGTATATAAATCCTTCCATTCCCCACCATCCAGAGCTGAAGAAACTTCTTGGATGAGAAGTGAAACATCTTCAAAGAAAAACAAGAAAGTCCAGTTTCCTCTTGAAAAAAGCACCTTTGGGACAACCATGACTGGATGGTTGAAAAACTCCATTGACATTTTTCTTGTCTTGTGACGGAGGCTGGACTAAGAGAATGTGACTGACCCAGTGTTATCCAATTAGTTTTGACAGCCAACGGTGGACCTGAAGATAATCAGTGATCATACATGGACATTATGTGTGCTTACTCTCAATATGATCCTGCCTTTTTGTAGAATGTAGCTTTCTAATTTGTGTATAAACTTGGAAGGTATGAAATGAGAAACCTCTAGAAAAATTCAAACCAAATAAATTTGCAAGTTTTTCTTACTGTACTAGGCATTCTTCAGTTCCTTCCCATGATAAATTATGCTTGTTAACAAATATACAGGTCATCCTTGACTTAGAGGGACGCGATGGCTCAGTGGCTAAAATGCTGAGCTTGTCAATCAGAAAGGTCGGCAGTTCAGCGGTTCGAATCCCTAGCGCCGTGTTACGATGTGAGCTCCCGTTACTTGTCCCAGCTTCTGCCAACCTAGCAGTTTGGAAGCATGTAAAAAATGCAAGTAGAAAAATAGAGACCCCCTTTGGTGGGAAGGTAACAGTATTCTGTACACCTTTGGCATTTAGTCATGCCGGCTACACGACCACAGAGACATCTACGGACAGCACTGGTTCTTCAGCTTTGAAACAGAAATGAGCACTGCCCCCTAAAGTCAGGAACGACTAGCACATATCTGTGATGGGAACCTTTACCTTTAGTCCTTGACTTACAACAGTTCACTTGGTGACTGTTTGAAGTTACAATGGCACTAAAAAAGGTGTCTTATGACCTTTTTCACACTTTTGCAACATCTCCATTGTCACATGATTTACATTTGAATGCTTGGCAACTGTCTTACATGTATGACATTATGAGGTAAAGTGATCAGCTTTTGTAAACAAGCAAAGTTAATGGAGAATCCAGATTCCCTTAGTAACCTTGTTACTAATTTAACAACTGTACTGATTCACTTAACAAGTGTCAAGAAAAGTCATAAAATGGGGTGAAACCTGCTTAACAAATTTCTCACTTAGCAACATAAATTTTGGGTTCAATTGTGGTTGTAAGTTGAGGACTACCTGTACAAATCCTAATTCTATTTTTAGTATCTAAAATCAAGATATCTAATATTTGATTTTTCATAAATGATGCAAGGTAATAAAGCTTTCATAACTATTTTGGACAAAGTTTTTCAAATAATAGTGGCTGCAATCCTGCTTACGTAGCCTACATGGAAAGTAATAGGCTGTATCTGGGCAGTATGAAAGGTCATTTTATCATGTTTAATGAATGTGTAAAGAAGCCAGACATTTTGAGTTCAATTATACATTGATAGAAGAATTTTAAAAACTATTACTGAAACCAGATTTTTTTTTCATTGGGATTAATGGATATACCACTAGAAAAAAGCCATGGAAGATTATTTTTATATACTGTATAATCACTGTTGTGAGCCAATTATAGCACAAAAAAGGGAAATATTCTGAAATACCCACAATGAAGGAATGGTTAGTGAATATGATGGAATTAGCAGATATGGTAAAATTAACTTAGAGTCAGAATTTTGCCAAATTAAAGCACTCTCCTATCTTCATCAGAGGTGGGTTCCTACAGGTTCTAACCAGTTCTTTAGAACCGGTAGTAACTCGGTGATGATGTCACGGAGCCGGTTCCTTCGGTGTCTCCGTGGGCACCGCCATTTTGGATTTTTGCTTGCTGCTATTTTTTGCTGCTAATTTTTGATTGCTGCTTGTATGTGTAGGGCGTAACCCTGAACAAACCGCAACCACAACCCACCCCTGATCTGCATCTACCATCTACTATAACAACTATTTAGGGAAGGACTGACTTTACCCTCTTTCCATCACACAAAATATCTGCACTGAATTTCCTCTTGTTCTTGTAGAATTCCCACAAATGCATGTCCACACCCATCATTCAATGCACCACCACCCCCGCACATGCGTATGTGACCCCCCCCATGCTCCCCATGCTTTTGGCATGCAATGGCATGGTGGATTTTTCACCCTCCAGAGCCTCCAGAGGCTTTCTAGAAGCCTGGGGAGGGTGAAAATGGCCTCCCCTCCCCCCGGAGGTCTCCCAGGCGCCTTCCGGAGACCAGAAACAGTCCATTTCCCAACTTCCAGTGGGACTGAAAGACCAAATTTTCACTCTCCCCAGCCTCCAGACACCATCTATTTCATATTGTTCTATTAATAACCTGCTGTACTAACTTTCAGAAATAGAGGGATATGCAAGAGTCCTCTGTTTATGAATGTAATTGAACCCAGAATTATAGTCGCAAGTCACTGTGATTTTTAAGCAGGGTGGTTGTTATGTGAACATGACAGTCGTTGTAGCCAATGGGTGTCTTTTGCTGGAAACTGGAACTAAATACTGGAAATCATGCTCACATGATGGCAGGATGTTGCAAATGGTCATAAATGTGAGTCAGTGGTCACCCAAAATAGCAATAGCAATAATACTTAGACTTATAGTGATTCACAGCATTCTCTGGATAATTTACAGAATCAGCATTTTCCCTGCAACAATCTGGGTCCTCATTTTACTGACTTCAGAAGGCTGAAAGGCTGAGTCAATCTTGAGCCAGTCGAAATCGAACTCCTTGCAGTGAACAGAGTTGGACTGCAATACTGTATTCTAACCGCTGCACCATGTGATCACATGACCATGGAGTGTGGGTACAGCCATCGGAACTTCAAAATCAAGTTATAAATGCCTTTTGGAGAATCCATTGTAACTTAATTGGTCATTAAGTAAGGACTACCTATATTGGTATTATATGCAGCAAAACCCATAACATTATACTATTAAAATAAAAGTTATTTTTGTTAAATGCTTAACCAAAGCCTTCACAGTGAGACCCATAAATGAACAAGCACATTCACTGCTGCTTCAAATATGTAAAGGGGAAAATATTTTGAAATCTAGATTATTATTATTTTTTGCCTATGGAATTAAACTTAATCAATGATGTATTTTTACTTCTTATGAAGAGGGACACTTAGATAAAGAAAACTCATTCCATTTAAGAAACATCAGTTAAAATTATGGTACCTAAATTTTCTGTGAAGCATGGTTACAGAGTTAGAAAAAACAATTTATCTTAAGTGATTTAGTCAGAGAATATTTATGCCAGGAAGAGTATGCTACAGAGGTGGGTTTCAGCAGGTTCTGACCAGTTCTGGAGTACCGATAGTGGAAATTTTGAATAATTCAGACAACCGGTAAATACCACCTCTGACTAGCCCCTTCCTCATCTTTTCCCTGCATCCCGAGTCCCAGCTGATTGGGAGGAAATGGGGATTTTGCAGTAAACTTCCCCTGGAGTGGGTTGGGGATGGAGATTTTACAGTATCCTTCCCCTGCCACGCCTATCAAGCCACGCCCACCAAGCCACGCCACACCCACCAAGTCACGCCCACAGAACCAGTAGTAAAAAAAATTGAATCCCACTACTAGTATGCTAGATATTCCTCTGAGCAAAGATATTCCTGGGAAATTCTCAATTTATGAAGTTTAGTTAACATTTCTTAGACTACTGATAGTTGCATTACATTATGATTTACTTATAAAGTATAACATAAAAGAGAGGTAGCATTTATTGGATTATTCTTGTTTAATACAGAATGTCATCCTTTAGCTCTTGTCACTGATCAATTCATTCTCAGCAGCAAATTATAATAACTTTCTCTGACCTGCCACATTTCTTTTGAAAGTCATTTGGCATTTTAGAGAATGTCTGATCTTACTTTTCATTTCACCTTTGTCTAACTCTGAGAGAATCCAAATGTTATTTGCAAATAGATTTGTACTTGGATTTTTCCCTTTGCTCAAAAGTTTACACGCTAAAAGCAATAGACCTAAGGAGAGTTTCATAAAAACTGAAGAAACTTTACAGAAAAAAAAAACCTAGGTATATCATTTGGTGAGGCCATCAGGTTAGAACAGAAGGAGTCACTAAGGAGACTCTAGAAATAGATGGTTAAAATTGTACAGGAAATTATGACGATCCTCACTGAATTTGGAACTCAGACATGTTTAAATGAATTATTTATCTTTCTGTTCACAGCTATCTACCTTGGGGGGGTGTTGTGTAAATGCAATGTAATAGAAGTTGATTTCTGTTTTTGGTTACAGATCATGAGCACCCATCATAAGCTTGTGAATATGCCAGAAGTTATAAAGGACATGGCGGTGTATGGGGTGTTGAAGGAGAGGTAGCATCTCTGGTGGAGTGGTCTACCCTGCCCTTTTTAGAGCTTGTTCCCCACCAAGTACTTAGATCTCTTCCATAATGGTTGTCCATTCCATTGAGTTAATATTTTTTTCTCCTGGAAGAGTAGGACTGATCCAGTGCAATGGCAGTTCCACTTAAAACTACATCAAGCACAGGTTTCTGTTGTACAGTTGGAATACTCCTCCTCCTCCTCCTCCTCCTC
>JANHFT010004271.1:0-13071 GCA_032467955.1 Pseudoxenodon macrops | reverse complement strand
ATTCGGAGTATAAGATGCACCCAAATTATCAGCCCCAATTAGGGGGTGAAAAGGTGCGTCTTATACTCAGAAAAATACGGTAGTTGCTTCTTTTATTTTAAGCAATTCAATGAGACATCTTATTCTTCCCCAAACATTCACATACAATTTGTGAATATGTAACATTTAATCCTATTTAAATGTAGTAATAGTTTAAAAGAAATCCTGTAAAAAAAAAGATTGTTAATTATCCCAGATGCCTTTTCAGCTACCAGAATTCTAGGTGTTTTTTTTTTACTTCTTCTATTGACTTATATTCACTTTAAATACAGTATTCTATTTTTGAAGACTTTCATCAGTGTGAAGAATTTCCTAAGCAACCCTTGAAAATGTTTCTTGAACAATAGCTTTTTTCCCCTCTCTGTGACATTTTTAGATATGTCACATACAAACAAGGGTAAATTGGATAGTTCAGATTTACTGAATCACACAAAGCACTTTGTACATGAATCATCAGTTTAAAAATAGCAAAAATGAAAAAAAAATGAAAAATCACCACTACCAACAAAACATTTTCAGATTTTCAAGAACAAAGAAAAAAGACTAATTTATTTTTTAGTACATGACAGAATTCCAAAAAATGCAAGATTCTTTATTAAAACAAATTTATTTTAAAGTTTTAATTACAATAGTAAAAGATAATGCAAACAAAAAGGTAATAAAGAAAAATAGAAAGTGAGAATAAATCTAGGTGCAAGAAAACAAAAGGAGGAGATAGAGAGGAAAATAAACCTTAATTAGCAGATATAAAAGTCTTCATCCCATAACAAAACTCTTAATTTTAGGGAAAACCAAGAAATAACATTTCTATAATTCAGGTGTCAGCAAAAAGTTTGAGCACAGCCCTAAAATAGTAATATTAATTAAGAAATGTTAAACTCATCATGCCATATCTCAACTCTTAAATGTAAGCAAATCTGCATAAACTGGTCCCAGTATCCTAATATGAACATGAGAAAGAGGGACAATTTCTTTTTTAAAAAGAGTCACAAGAATTCCTTACTTCAGGAGTGTCAAATTTTCAGTCCACAGTCCAGAGGCATCACATGCTGGCTAAGCCCACCCCCCAGTTTAGCGAAGGGGGGGAAGTCATGATACGTCACACGACAACATGACACCGTGAGATTGACACCCCTACCTTACTTGAAGTAGAAGAATAATTAAAAAGAAAGCCAATTTAAATGTTATTTGATTAGGGATACATAAAGTAACTTTAAGGGATAGGCTTAAAGCACCATGTTTAGTGAAAGCAAATCCAATAGAAAATGTTTTTTTCTCCAGTCCAGATTTCAGCAAGCCCAAAGATAAACACCCAAAATAATATATCTCATTTTTAAACCTGAGATAAACAACCCTGAAATAAACTGACTTTATTATGTTCCTCCATTTTATATAAAACAGTCTTGCTCTTTTATCCATTCAGATGATTATGGATCCTTGTCCCGAATTTCTTCAAAAGCTTAAAAATCCATTCTTCGATAATCCACTATTATGTATCATCTTTAATAAATGTAGCTGCTGCACATAATGATTTGAGGTACCCTGTTGCTAACATACAATTTAGTAATTTACAAGATAGTAATTTAGTTATGAACAGATAGATATCCACAAAAAATTGCAGATGAAAATGTACTGGAAATAGTTATATGACATATTAATCTCCACAATGTTTTGATTTAAATAAAATGGAAAAACTGGAAGAAAACAAAAGAAAATGGAAAATCATGGGAAAAATGAAAGCCGTGGCCAAACTATGTGTCTCCATATATGTTAGCTTCAGAATCGACACCTTGCTATTAACACAATTTGCATATTGAGTTTATTTCAGCTGTAATGGGGGGGGAATTACCACATGACTGTCCTCATCTGGAGCCACTATTTCTGGATAAGATTTCTTAGCTGACCAAATAAGCTCTGATATCAGCATCTTTCATACCATATAAGAACATGTAATAGTCTTCCTTTATCTTTCTAATTCTTCTTTTTCTTTAATTCTAATATAATTCTTCTCTAATGTTCTGTATTTATTTAAAGAACCCATCCACACAATTGAGGAAAAGAAAGATCAGACTTTCTAGGTTGCAACCCAATTCTTCTTGGCAACACCACCAAGTCTTAACACATGGACCAAAATGATACAATGTTAAACTCAGAATGTCAGGTGTTTTTACTGAATTTCATTTTACTTAATTTTTAGTCTATTGTTCAATTGTAGTGAATTCATTAGTGGAAGCATAGATGACTTAAAAAATTTGGAATGTAAATATTTATTGTTAGTTACTAAATTAAATACAAGGATGGTGATAGGTTCAGGGAAATTGTATTTGCATGATATTTAGCATAAATGCATAAGTTCTGCCTTTACAACTTTAACAGTATAAATTAAATAATAGTATACTTCACTTAAAAACAAATTCATCTCAGGATTTCATTGATATCTGTAGTTTATTTTAACTCTCATGATTGCATTGAGAAGGTTTTGTGGAACATGTTATGGACTACAGATAGAAGATCACTAATACTGCTAGACAACAGTATAATATCCTTAATGGGACAATGGTATCAATTCATTAAATTCTGCCTCTCTTTGTCTGTCTGTCTCCAATTACATCCTCATCCAGAATCAATTACACAGTTACTCATGTTTTCTTTCTTCTTACCCAACTGTTTCTCTCTTCCAGGAAGCAAGTTCTTTAATCTTATCTTTCTGGGAAAACACTGTTATCTGTTTCCGAGGAATCCTAAAGGAATCAGGAATAGGCGAAGAAATGATTTTTATGCAAATCTATCTAATTCTCATCCTTCTACCTGAAATTAGCCTTTTTAACTACCGAGATCTTTTAAGCATGCAGGTTTTTCTTAAGGATTTGAAAAGTTGGCTCCAGAAAATTTAAAAAAATTAAAACTCACTCTAAAGGATTAAAGAAGATCTACCCTTTATAATCATGTTAAAGGAAATGCAAGGCATCTTTGAAAAATGTTGAGACACAAGTATAATTTTGATCCTCATTCAGACAATGAACATATATTTTGGAATAGTTTTTTTTACTGTGAACACACTTAAATCAATAAACTTTGGAATAATACGAATTTGAGAACTGGAAGTAAATCACTTTTTAAAAAAATTAGTTAATATATATGTTAATCATTTAGATCGAGCCAAAGTTTTAAATCATTTTGGTTATTGCAACAGGAATCTGGATTGTGAATAACTGCAGACATATTGAATCAATTCATATGTAGATCTTACAGTTTGGTCCAGAGACATTGACAGCATTAAAACTTTGTAATTACTAACAGCACGGGAATGTGCAATGGGTAATTTGAAATCTACAGCACTTTTTATGAACAATTAAAGAGGATTATATATACCTTATTCCTCGCACATATTTCATTGCAGATATTATCTGAAGACTATGAAAAGTTGAACATGGGATATAGAAAAAAAAATAACAAAAACTACAACTGGATTTTTAGTCTTAAATTGATTATATGAATTTAAAAAAATATTTTGCTTATGGATTATTATGGCTTTCTACTGATAACAACAAAAATACAGTGCAATCAACATGTAATGCTGTATTTCAAAATGGAGCTGAGATATATGTGTTGATGTTTGTGTGTACTTTTTTTGTTCTGTCCTTCGTGTTTTTTTCCATATATAGAAGTAATTTAATTAAAATTCAGAACTATGGGATTAAAGAAGGCCTGGAAGACTCTGAGTGTTTCTGCATTAAAACCCAGCATTCATGTGGTATAATAATAATTTGGGATAATCTTGTCACGTACATCACAATTCTACCCTAGAATCTATCATCTGAATATGAAATCTAAATATACTGTCCCGAAAAGAAACAAAAGAAATGAAAGAGAGAGAAAATTAACTCCACGTAGATAGCTTTATTACCAGGGCAAGTCAATATCTCTGGGATGCACAAGAAGAAGTCCAAAAGCAGATTTAACTTTCCTCTTTGCCATTAAGTCACTTTACCAGACCCAGCAACCACTGCTACTGTAGATCAAAAAATAGTTGCAGATATCTCCCTGGGAAAAGCTCTGAGAAATGCTATCATTAACCAATCCACCTTAGGGTAAAGAAAGATAATGAATAACCCGAGATCCCAACACATATGTTTTGAGGGCAGGGAAGGAGGGAGCCTCTCTCATGGGGGATGACCTTAAATTAGTTGGCAAAGCTCACTCCATGCCTTTCTTTCTGAATGGGTTTAGATGCAATAACATGTTTCAGCCTAAAGACAGAATAAAGGTAGTTAGCACTAATTGAAAGCCTGGGACCTTTAAAAGATAACCTGAAGCCATCCTTCAAATCTTAAAATAATAATACACTTCTTAGCTGAAGGGAAAATCAAGGGCAGAAAGTGTCTATCTTTGCTATCAATGACATGTAGGGTAGGCTTCCTGATTTTCTTGAGGTGTATTAGTCTTCAGCTAATCTTGACAGGCCAACCTGGCCAATTTAAGGCATTTTTGAGAGATGTGTTTAAAAAGATCTGGAGGACAGTTTTGCCAAACTTTGCTTCATACAAAACTCCTCTTGCCTTTTCTATAATCCTTTAGGGGATCTTCCTATCTACAAAGTGGCAGTTTGAGACCGAAGTACCATGTGACGGGGGTGAGCTCCTGTTCCTGTCCCAGCTCCTGCCAAGCTAGCAATTCAAAAGCATGCACATACAAGAAGATAAATAGGTACCACTTTTGTGGGAAGGTAACAGTGTTCCATGCACTCATGTATACGCATGCCAGCCACATGACTATGGAAGCATCTTTGGACAATGCTGGCTTTCTTGGCTAGGAAACAGAAATGATTGTTTCTCTCCTCCCCTGTCTCGTTCTCCCCCCCCCATCGAGTCAGACACAGCTGGACAGAAGAAACCTGTACATTTTACTTTTTTTAATGCAATGGTGAAGGATTTACACTAGGACTGGGGAGAGCCAGGTTTAAGCAGTGGTGGGATTGAAAACTTGGTGAACGTGGTTTGGTGGGCATGGCAGGGGAAGGATACTGTAAAATATCCATTTCCACCCCATCCCACTAATCTATTTTCAAGCTCCATTCTCCTGTGCAGGACAACAAAAGGAGACCCAGCCAATCAGCTGGGACTTGGGAGGCAGAGAATAGATGGGGATGGGACCAGTCAGAGGTGGTATTTGCCGGTTCTCCAAACTACTCAAAATTTCCACTCCTGGTTCTCCAGAACCTGTCAGAACCTGCTGAATACCACCTCTGAGTTTAAGTCTACCTTTAGCTAGAAAATTGTGCACAAAAAAGATCAATATTACTGAAGCTATGACCCTTTTTTACAAGCACTTCACTTTATGTAATGCAGGTTAGAAGAGGAAGGAATTCAGCTGCTGGTTTGTGCTTTTGTGCTTTTTACCCCCACCCCATCTGATGGTCCGGTTTGAGAACAGGAGAAATAGGCCCAACACAAGATCATGACTACAAAGAGCTGTGAGTCGCGTACTGGTTAGAATGCAGTATTACATGTTAATTCTGCCAACTGCCAGCAGTTTGATCCTGACTGGCTCAAGGTTGATTCAGCGTTCCATCCTTCTGAGGTTGGTAAAATGAGGACCCAGATTGTTGGGGGCAATATGTTGACTCAGAGAGAGAGAGAGAGATAAAGCACTATGAAACAGTATATAAGTTTATAAGTTTGCTAGTGCTATGACTATATGTGTAAGTATACTAAAATCCATTCTCCATTTGACTGGGATTTTTTTTCTTGTTTTATGCGCCTCTTGTTATGAGATGACAGATTGTGCTGCTGTTGTAGCTTCTGCTTTTCTCTAGTGTATTTCTATCCTTCTTTAGGATTCCTGGCTGATAATCAGTTCTTGATCTCAAAAGGTCCTGTGGTGTTGCTTTCTTCTTACACTTCCTTATCACAGTGTTTTTCAAACTTAGCAACTTTAAGATCTCTGGACTTTAACTCCTAGAATTCCTTAGCCAGCAAAGCTTGAGAAATACTGTCCTATGGAATTAACTGAAACATGAGAAACTAGGAAGACTTTAAACTGTAGGGAGATGGCTGAAACATGAAAAAACCATATATGAATCCTGCTAGGGATTGCTGTCTGAGCAGTACTGTACTGCATTATCAGAAATCAAGTTAAAGATTATTAGAAACAACTGCACATTCTCTTCAGGTTTCATTTCTCCCTGCCTCTCTTTCTTATTTTTGCACCTATGAAAAACTTTAAAATTGTAATTGCTCTGCTCTTTTCAGGGGTGGGTTCTAACTTACCTCGCCGCCAGTTCTCTGCTTCCCGTGCTACGTGGGCATTCGCGCGCCTCCGATTTTTTTTAAAAAAAGGTCAAAACAAGATGGCGCCACATGCGCAGTGCTAGAAATCTGGCTTCTGCGCATGCGCATAAGAAAAAAAAACCAAAAAAAATCCACCCCCCCCCCATTTTTTTTTAAAGATGGCAGCGTCCATGGACCAGAACCGGCTCCATGACATCACCAGTGGCCTACTACATACTCGGTAGAACTGGTTCAAACTGGTAGAAATCCACCTCTGGCTCTCTTCCATTCTGTGCAATAGGAAAGCTGAGAATCAGATTTTGCTTGTGGTTTTTGTCTATTTGCTTGAAAGGGTGCAACGTTCAAACATTCACAAAGGTTCATCCTTTGAAAGTTACAGTCTTTCAGCAATTAACATACATTTGATTATCACATAGTTATCATACTAATTATTTTGTAGAAGAAAAGTGGGTCTCTTTGTCTACTTTTTAGTATATTTTTATTGATTTGCAGATGCATATAGCAGAACTAGCATCTACGTAGATTTTTTGCATCATTCATTTGACATTTGCATTTTCTGTCATTTCCACTGAAATAATTCACTTCAATATCTAAAACTTCATTTGCTAGCACTACAGATGGAACATTCTTTCTTCACCTACAAAAAAGTTAATGGGGTACTTGACATCTTGACAAGTTTGCCTTGAAAGGATTCAAACTTGAGTACAATTGGTGTCTATTTGAATAACAATATTACCCACTTATTTACTGGCAGCTAAGTAGCCACTTTTTTTGATTCAATCACTTTATTTAAAAAGGTCTTTCATTTGAAGAATTCTTTTTCCCCCCATAATGGTGACTTGGATTGAACAAGGACACATCTAAAAGACAAGGAAATTGTGTGTGTCATTCCTTAAATCTTGAATCAAGGGCAAATGCATGGAATATATACTATAGTTGAGCATTGTTAGTGTACAGCTGTACTTATTTTTATATGATTTTGTCCATAGCAAATAAAAAACTGCTTTTGCATTGAACAGAAACTATGCTGAAGGTGAAGTGAGAGAGAAGAGAAAGAATCTTGAAATAGATGGTTTTGTTTTTAACAAAAATAATAACTGATTTAAATGTTGTTCTGAAAACCGAAAAAATATACTATGGAGAAGGTTAAATAGTGCCTTTCTAGGGTCGTCTTCCAGGGAGATGTTAAAAAAAGTCAAGATGATAGCCACAACCATGTGTTCAATTTCCCATTCTTTTTATGTGTTTGGCGTTTGCCACACCTATAAAAAAGAGCAGGGCGTCATTTGGTCCCAACCACCATTTTGATTTCTTTATTTATTTTACTTGCATGCTGATAGCCTTTCATCTTTCTCTTTAATGCCTTCATTTTAGTAACATTCTCCCCACATTATATTTTCTTCTGCATTCTGAAGTGTTTTCCTCCATTATTATTTTTTTGCTTCCTGAGAATTCTGACTCCACATTCTGGTTTACATTAAGATTAGGCTTTTGCCAGCATTTTAGGCAAAAGCACAGAATCAAATGATGTGCTTCCATTACATTTAAATCTTGTTTCTTATTAATAGACAGATGCATATGTTTTTGTGACAGGCTGAAAGTTGAAAAAGTTGTGAAGTGGCTAGCCATCATCATGCCCCAGGGAAAGAATATAAAGTAATAGCCTCACTTGTTCTTTTGTATTCATTATTTGCGGTTGACAGCCACTGTATGATGTTGGCTGATATTTAGAACAGATAAGCAGGTTTATTGCTTGGATGAGGGATAACCATAAGAAGGTAGGGAGGCAGCAAAGGTAAGTTACTTCCATACTTTAAAAAGAAAGGAACTTGATCTAGTAGAACTAACTGAAAATCTGCATTCTGGAATAATGTAGTCTATGCAGCAGTCTTTTCTAAGCACTTGGTAGATCCTGCCGGAACTACTTGTTTGCCTCAAGCATTAAACTATATCAGTGGTATGCAATAGCTACAAGTATCTAATTACCTGATTGAAAATCAATAGCAATTCTTGGCTATGGAGATATACATATCACTTTGTGGAACAGTCTTCGAGACCTCAGGATGAACCTCCCTTAATCCCAAGAATTAAAAATAAGCCATGAATGTCTAAATTGTACTAAATACTACACATAGAAGCTAGGAAAAGCTCATTAAGTAAAAGACACCTTTCTTTGCCACAAAGAAGCTTACGCACTAGGCACTTAGCGTTCTCTTCTTATTTACTTCAAAGCAAGGGAGTTTGTCCTTAATTCTGCAGTGCATTTACAATTTTGTTTTACATTATTTTGAGGGGTACTTAAAGTATGCCAATAACAAGAAAGAGCTGACTGAGAAAATCTATTACTTTATTTTGCTTCTGAACTCTTTTTTTTTTTAAATACCCAAATAATTAGAAAGAGAGCCTGAATTCATGGATAAGAGCATATCCATGAAAATTCAGGTGAAAGGTAACCAAATGCAGGTGAGGTTGTTGCTGATGTTATTTTGCACTGTTTAAAAGATAGGGTTGGCAAGATCTGCCTATAAGAGATTGAGTTTATAAACTTTGGATAGTTACATGGATAATCAGAAACAGTAAATCAATCTTTTACACAGAATTGAAAGTGAACAAAGAGAGGAGGAAATATTGGTTTATGCCTCAAGATGCTTAAATTAAATGAAGGCAAGTCTGTCAAACCGACGGCCCATGGGCCAGATGCGTCATATGCAGGCCACGCCCATCCCAGCTTCACAAAGGCAAAAAAGATCGCAATATGTCATAATACATCATGTGACACGATAAGAGTTTGACACCCGTGTTCTAAGGTGTCTGTCTGTTTCAAATTAATTTTGAATGTGTACATTTTTTAGAATTCTGCTCACATATAGGATAAATAGGGCGAACATTTTCAGTGTAGGGACCATTATTTCAGTACTTTCACGAATATTTTTATTTTTAGAGGGGGAAGCTTTAAGTAAATGTGGGACAATTTTATTCTCAAAAATCCTCTCTCTCCTATGATGCAACATTGTACCGTACTACACTTGGTTAGCTTCAGTATCTTCAAATAAAGAGGACTGCAGCACAAAAATAGCAGAAACAAAGAGAAACATTGAGTCATTTGATTGAATCTGCAAATCTGAATAGAATAGAATAGAATAGAATAGAATAGAATAGAATAGAATAGAATAGAATAGAATAGAATAGAATTCTTTATTGGCCAAGTGTGATTGGACACTCAAGGAATTTGTTTTTGGTGTGTAAGCTCTCAATGTACATACAAAAATAATGATAGACCATTAACATAGTCATTGTAAAATACATTCATGGTTAAACATTAGATACAACACTTAGTGATAGCCATGGATACCAAATAAGCAACCAACATACCGTAAATCATACTAGGATATCACGTAAACAATATAAATCGTAAGATACAAGCAACAAAGTTATAGTCATAAGCAGATAAGGAAGAAGGTAATAGGGAAGATGAGAATAAAGATGGTAATACTGCCTTTTTAGATAGTTTGACAGTGTTGTGGGAATTAGTTATTTAGCAGAGTGATGGCATGGGGGAGGGAACTGTCCTTGTGTCTAGTTGTCCTCATGTGCAGTGTCCTATAGTGTCATTTTGAGGGTAGAGGTTGAAACTGTTTGTAATACATAACATAGAAAACATGTTCAGTAAAATCTATAAATTACTTACCAAAATAAAAATTGTAAGCCAAATAAGTTAAAGATTTTATGATTACATGAGTATTGGGACATTGACAGGATTATACCAGTTGTAATGACATATATAAAGGAAGGAAAGAAGGGCTTTCCATATATAGAAGGAAGTACCCATATACCTTTCAGTGACTATGATTTGATGAAATTTGTAAGCTAAAGAAAGAAATGATGCTACTTTATTAGAGTTTGGCAAGTCTGTTTGCAAGAATGAAAATGTTTATAGGTTTTTTTTTAATTTTTTCTTGTTCAGGGAAATACTTTAGACAATAAAAGCCTTCCTGTAATTAATTAATAAATTTTAATAGTATAAAAAGAGATATGAGGGGGAATACTTTAAAGTTTTCTTCTATTTGTTACAATTCTCATTGCATACTTTAAAGTATGTCATTCTTATTCTTAAATAATGATAGTTCACTATTTTGATTGCAATTTCAAACTGTCAAAAGACTACCTGACTAGACTGAAATTTTCATGTTTCACTGCTAGTATCTTTTGAAGGAAATATAAAGATTTTGATGGAAATATATAGAAAGTTAGACTTCAGTGGTATAAGTAGAGCCCAGCTGTAGCCTAAGGGTTATGTCTAATGGGGATAGTTCATTTGCAGCTTCAATCAATGAAATTGAAAGGCCTGCAGTTCTCTAGTTATGACATGGCTTCTTATGTCACCCCAATTATGGCATGGAAGCATGTCTTTCTCACTAGTATTTGCACACTTTGGAAACCCTGAATATACTTGCCCCAGTATGTGTTTTGTTTTCTTCCCAATCTGTGTAAGAGGTCACACTTGCAATTTTTTCGTCATAGCTTTAAACTCAGAGGTTAAAATATGATGTTTGGAATGGTGATATAAAGGTCTAAATGAAGAAATTGGGGTCTTTGACCTCAATTTCTGTTTTCGTTTAAGGGGGGAGAGTCACTGTGTTTATAAGTCAAATCAAAATAACCTATACTGGACAATTTAACCTACTAAATTTGAACAGTGAAAATATATCAGACTTTTGTATTTCTCTTTTCTCCTCTTTCATAATTGTTCTCTCTTATGTAGGATTATATCAAAATTTTAAATAGGGCTGATTCAATTCAAAATCAAATCTCTTGAATCTCTAAACCTGGATCCCTTTTCTCTACGTTGATTCAAAGATCTAATTCAAATCAACCTAATACAATATTTGAATACAAGTGTCAAATCAAATTGCCTTCCAGATTTCAAAATTAACTCCATTTATAAATCCAATTAATGATTAAGAGTGATTTCCTTCAGTTTTAACATTCTTCTATTTTGAGTTTTAACATTTAACGTTATGGCCTTCATTAATTAAAACTGTAGATCTTATTATCATTGGACATAGGCTATCAACCAGGATAATCAAATAGGATATAGATTTTTTAACAACTGACTAAGGAATATAGATATTTGGTACTTTTTAAGATGGGAATAAGTTTGTTGTTTGTTTGTTTTCTGGTCAGTGAAAATTGTTTTTGAAAATAAAGAGAATTTACTTCAATGAAAATAAAAAGAAATTTCTTAATAGCATTGTGATGATTACAGACGAAATCCTACATTTTAACTGGCATGAATTATGGACAGAAATGTATTTCATATTATCCTCTACATCCAGGCCAAGTACAATTTTGTACTAAATTGCAGAAGAACATAACAGAGGAAAGCAACAACATTGTTCTTCCATAATGTTGCCAGTATAGATTCCTCTAATCACTGGGAGTTTATTGTGACTTGATCTTCATCTTTAGTTCCACTGTGACATGACTACAGGAGTCCATATAGAAACAGAAGAAAAGAGTTGATATTTTGGAAAAAGATTAGGAATTGTCTTGCTGTTGCTTCCCTTTCCTCTTCTTAACTTTTGAAATTGTAATTTAAAACATAAGTATCTGAAATTCTTGATGCTTTTTATTCTCTCTCCCTCCCTCTCTCCTTCCCTCTCTCCCTCCCCCTCCCTTCCTCTCTCTCTCTCTCTCTCTCTCTGTCATGGTGGCTCAGTGGACGTTGGACTCGTCAGCTGCAAAACCGTTGAGTGACATACGATGAGGTGAGCTGCCATCTTTACAGCAGCTCTTGTCAACTTAACAATTCAAAAATAGATAAATGTGAATAGATAAATAGGTACCGCTTAAATAGGAAAGTGCTGGCCACATGACTGCAGAAACATCTTCGGATAGCACTGGCTCAATGGCCCTTGAAATGGAGATGAACACCACCCCCTATAATCAGCAATGACTAATGGAGTAAAAAAAATCTGTAGGGACTCCTCTCTTGGTTGCTTGAATGGAGACATCTCATACCCATGTAGGCAACATCATCAGTGTAAGTGAGTGTGGTTCCAATCCTGAGTTACCTATGTTATTTTATGTTAAACAGATACATGTCTTTTTTTCCCTTATTCCCTTTCCTTCCCTCTCCTATGTTTCAGAGCTGTGGTTCTCTTCAAGGCCTTCATTTTTCCCTTCTCAGTGGTTTGTACTTTGTCACTTCCATTTTTGCCATGGCTTTTCCCATTTAATTACAGCCCACTAGCCAGTATAACAGTGCTGGAAATGGGGTGGGGGAGGGAGGGAAGAATAGTTTGAGTCTACCAGAACCATGCCATATAACCAGAAAAAACAAATGTTTATGAGGCAATTTTAGGAGAGCTCATCTCCCCAGCTACAGGACTACTCAATCCATATTTCTCTTCATCTTTGTTTTCCCTCTGTTAAGTAGACCTCTCTCTTCTTTGTCATTATGTGGCTTCCTCTATGTTATTGTTTGTTTATTCACTTGTATGTCCAATTTGCTCTGCTGCTTTGCCTCCTTTCCCCTCTGCATATTCCTTCTTTCTTTTGTTCCTTTGCTGCTACCTGTGGCTCCAAGTCATTCCTCAACAGACACGTACTTTTACATCTCCAAAATTCTGTTTTCTATTATTATTATTTTTTTTTATTTTTTTTTTATTTATTCAATTTTTATACCGCCCTTCTCTCAAGAGACTCAGGGCGGTGTACAGCCAGCAATAAAACATATAAT
>JANHFT010004270.1:72258-82461 GCA_032467955.1 Pseudoxenodon macrops | reverse complement strand
GAAAAAAAGCTTTGAAAAAGCTACATTCAGAGTATAAGACGCACCCAAATTATCAGCCCCAATTAGGGGGAGAAAAGTTGTGTCTTATACTCAGAAAAATATGGTATGTTTGGAAAGCAGGACATACAATTCTGCTCTAAATCTTGGGACTTCAAGTCATTGTCCATCTACTTGTGAATACATAATTAGAGAAAGAATGTTGTTTATTGGTTTATTGGGAAATTTATTGCCTTATAATGGACATACCGGGAGAGGGGGGGATGTTAAACCACTGGCATACAAAAGTACTTCATCCATTATGGCTACACTCATGAGCTAGCCCAGCGCTTGGAGCAAAAAATACCTTAGGTTTTCAGGGGGTGCGGTTTGTTTCTTTTCTACACATATGGAGCTCGATCAATTCCATCTAGACTGATAAGATCGGTCATCTGGTATAATTACCACTTGCCTAGTAAGCAACAGTATGCATCCAAGTGTTTGAGATACTCTCAGCTGGACTAGAATTTATAAATTATTTATTTATTTATATTTATATGGCCATTTGTATTCCGTAACACAACTCCAGATGCCTAGCAACATTTAAAATTTAAATGTCAATTAATTGAATTAATTGAATTAATTAACATTGAAAGTTGTCTTACCTATTAAGATGAATTCTTACATGTAATTGGTTAAAACCTGTCTTCACACTTAAAATCTCTGGTCCCGTCCAGTACTCATACCAGATCATCCAAAGTATGACTTAAGAAAATCCAGTCTAGGTTGAGATACTTTGTCTAAAGCTTGTAAAACAATCAGCCCAGAATGGAGGTTACATGTTCTTGAACGGGGCAATTCTCGTGCTATAATATCTTCGCAGAAAAGATGGGTTTTCTTAAGCATATATCCATTTGCTGTATTTATTTATTTTCAACTTAGACTTTGACTATTAATTGATCCAGAGTCCTCTAATATCACAGTGGCTATAACTCTTGTCTTCTAGACAGGAAGTTGTTGGTTTGAAACTAAGAAAAATATTTCTAATGACGGTACTTTTTATCTTTTATCTTGATTTCTTATTTTTCCCTCCCCAGAATTAAGTTGCCTGCCTATGGGGTAAAAAGGAATTCAGATAGTGTAGTAAGTCCTAAGATTGGATCAAATCCATGACCTCTTGTGGATCTAAAGCTTTATTTAAAAAAAAATGAAAATAAGATTATAACACCAAAATATAATATCAGGATGGATCCCAATGAAATAATCTCAGCATCATAGAAAGATGATGCAGATGTAGGTGTAAATAAGTATGAATACAATAAGAGATACAGGTACAAATTGGTAGTAGTATAATGCTATATTTTTCATTTCATTTAGTTGGGAGAAATACCGTGGTGTTTTTGATTCAAGATAACTTACAAATTCATTTAGTCTGAATGCAGTCATGTTTCATCAATCTGTCCCAAGCTTCTTACTGAATGGAGGAAAATCATTTGCAAAGATAAATTAGTGGGATTGGGATCTAATTTTTACTTCTAAGAAACATGCCATTTTTTCTAAACACCACGTGTTTTAGAAGTTCTGATGATTTGTTTTACCATAACATTGTTGTGTTAGGGATGCTAACTTGCTGTGTGAAGGATAGTAACTTCCTTGCTGCACAGAAATAAATATAACAATTCTAGCACTCTCAATTTTTTAAAAAAAGTCTTCAATTAGTGATTTTACATTGCTCTTTCACATTAGTCAGGGCACATATACATTGACTGAATAAATTTCAATGATTTAATTATAAATTCAAATTAAATGTGTTTAGGATTACAGTCATGAAACTACTACTCATGTTCCCTATTGATTAAACATAAATTTTGCCTTGACATCCTCATTTGTGGTTATTAAATCTCCAAGCCTTTCTTTCCCCATCTATATAACATTTGAAACAGGCAAAGAAGTTGTTATGAAATAAGGGGCAGAGGGGAACAGGAGAGCATGCTAATTTATGTTGGCGATGTCATTCTGGAAAATTTAGCTCAGCCACATCAATGCTTATCTGCTCCCTTCTTCACCAATTCTTTCTGATGCACAAAAGAAACATATAGGGCTGGATAGGAAGGCATTGCAGGCCTTTCCCCTTCCGTATCTTTAGTTGGGATACACAAACTGACTGCAAAAGTCCTATATACTTCACTGTCCATATTATCAGATAGGTTGAGTCTTCCCTTGCCTGCCCTACTCAAACATTTTAACCATTCCAACACGTAGTCTCTCCTGTTATGTTGCGTTGAGTTGAATTGTGCCAGTTGAGGAACATTTCAACTTGATTAAAGTTGGAGCAGAGCAGGCCTTCTAATCTGTTTTGTGAGGCTGTAAGATCCCAAAATGTACTTGAGTCACCAGAATGCCAAAGAGAGAGACTCAAGTCGAGGCTTGCAAAAAGAAACAGATTTTATTTATGGCCAAAAACAAAATACTGGGTATGTTCTGTATCCAGACTATACAGATACAATGCATGTGAGGAATAGTCAAACCTTGGGGAAGTTATGGTGTCCTTTTATACTTTCAGAATACCCAATTCTGGCCCCTCTGGCCCATGCCTCTCCTGTGGCCCCGCATTGGCTGTGCAGCAAGGAGCAGGAGCAGGGGGGCTGAGGGCCTGGTATCATTGCTTCTTGAGATATCCACCAGGCACGGAGTGGTACAGAAAATCAAAATAACACAGAGGTGAGATAGAAACACAATTCTAATACTTAGCAAAGCAATTCTTACAGAAGCAATACAGCAAGTCAAACCGATTCTACTGTCTCTACTATTATGTCCCACTAATTCTACCTATTCCATTATTATTACTATTATCTCCCTTCAAGGCAATACAGCTCCCTTGCTTCTAAGAGCAAACTGAAGTGGTCACATTGCTTCCAATATACCATATGTACCCATAAATCTTTTTTCATTTTGCTCAAGAAAACTAAAGTGATACAAAATGTACAAAGCTCTTCCTAAAGGTCAATCCAAGCGGTCCTGACACAGATCTATTAATGCCTCCCATGATCTTTTTCTCCCAGAGTTAATGATATCAAAACATGACAGAAGGGAGATTTTTCTCCTGAAAGGGCAGTGACCTATGAGACAAAGCAATCAGGGGTACTGCTAAAGCAGGCAAATAGCAAATTGGCTGATGCTACAGAAAAGAAATATATAGCATGTTGCATAGATTTTCATCTTTTTCCATCTACCTATATATAGGTAGACAAGAATTATTCTTAAAAGTTTTGCAGAATTGAGAGAATTCTATGCCACTTGAAAGGCAGAATAAGCACAGAGTTGAACTATGAATGGATATGGATTGATGTTTCTTGAACTGGTTAATCTTAATATATGTAACCAGTGGTGGGTTTCAATTTTTTTTACTACCGGTTCTGTGTGTATAGTATGGCTTGGTGGGCGTGGTTTTGTGGGTGTGGCAAGGGTGTGCAAAATCTCCATTCCCTCCTCAGCTGGGACTTGGGAGACAGGGAATAAATGGGGACAGGGCCAGTCAGAGGTGGTACTTACCGTTTCTCCGAACTACTCAAAAGTTCCGCTACTGGTTCTCCAGAACTGGTCAGAACTTACGGAAATCCACCTCTGTATGTAGCAGGAAAGCTAAGGAAAGTATTTGCCAGCAGGTCATGATATTTCCTATCAATTTATGCCTGCAGGTAACAAATTATCAGGGGCTACCAAATATAACTAGGAGCCAGACAAAGGCAAGTATATCAAGGTAGTATCTCGTAAGTACAGGTAATCCTCGACTTACAACAGTTCATTTAGTGACTGTGCAAATTTACAACAGAACTGAAAAAAATTGCCTAATGTTAAATTTTTGCACTTATGACCATTGCAGTGTCCTCATGGCCATGTCATCAAAATTCAGACATTTCACAATTGACTCATACTTATGATGGTTGCAGTGTCCTGGGGTCATGTGATCAACTTTTGTGACCTTCTGACAAGCAAAATCAATGGAGAAGCCAGATTCACTTAACAACCACAGTGGTTCACTTAACAAGTGTGTCAAGAAAGGTCGAAAAATGGGGCAACAGTCACTTAACAACTGCCTCATTTAGCAACATCAATTTTGAGCTCACTTGTGGTCATCAGTCAAGGACCACCTGTATCTGTTTGAGAAAACAAACAAGCAAGAGAAATATATTTTAAAAAGAAGTTTCAGAAATTGGCACAGTTTCTGATTCGGCCATTTAGAAAATTGTATTTCACAGTTATTGGAGGTCACTTGTACTCAGGGCAAATCTGAAGTGAGATTTGGAAAGTCAGAATTTTATATCTCCCTATTGACTATTACAGGAACCGTTATAACTGTTCTGATTATCCAACAGGATGGGATAATATTTGCAGGCACTAAAGACCGTGGAAACTGCTTATCAAGTCAGAAGTTTCAGACAGAATTAGATATAAAATGTCATGCAAGAGAAGTCTCTACAAATTTTAAGCAATAAAAACAGTTCTGTGGTTTGCCCTTGTGCTTGATGAGTAATTTCTTTGAACTCAGTGTCACCTCTTGATACGAATCGTATAATATTGAAGAAAGATACTTGAACAAACGTCTGAATTAAGTGCCTCTAATGAAATAGGGATGAAAAGATGCTTCCAATAGCCTGTTGGGCAATAAATGGAATGGAATGGAATGTCAAAGTTGCTTCATAGTCTTTATCTTGCAAAGACGTCAAGTAAAGCTTAGGAATTTAGTTAGGATCCTAAGATACTGCTGTGCCTGTATATCCTTCAAAGGAAATACAAGGTTTATAATTGCAGATGAATGGGCATCTAACCATCTGATCTCAAAAATGTTCCAGTTAAAGCTTCAAGTTATTTCTCTTTTTATTTTTAATCTTATTTTTATACGATGCATAAGCAATAATTCCACCTCCTACCTGGAATATGTGATTTATATGCTTTCCATTCAAAAAAGTGAGCACTTGATGTTTCTGAAGTCAAATAAAAACATCCTAAAGTCTCTACCTGCATTTGTTGTGCACATTCTTTTATCATTCAGCAGGGAAACATTGAAATACAATGTCTTGATACGTTAAGTGGTTTTTGAAATACACATTTCAAAGTAATTGCACTATGTTCAGATACATAACAAATGTCAATATTCTTAAAACTGATGATAGAAAGTTGGTATTAAAAAATACTCAAGCATAAAAAGATTCTGATGCATACTTGAATAAAATGTATGCTTTCTTTTAATTGGATACATCAAACGCCAAGGGTGTATTAAATTCAGTTCATCCATATAAGTCTTAATTGTTTCCTTCACTAATGATAATGAGGGAGTGGTTTTTTTTGGGTGCCAGTGTATTTCTATCAAGCTCAGGATCCAATATTTTAATGCAAATGTTAAATTAATGTGCAGTTTTATAATTATGCCTCAATTTTGAGCGTGGGGAGAAAGTGCAAAAGTCTTTCTCCAATGCTGATCAATTGAAGGTGGTAAAATTATTGTCAAATATTTCTATAGTTTTAAAGCCCAAATGATCTCATATTATTCAAAAGCATATTATGTATAGTAGAAGGCTTGAGATACAGTTCCAATTTAAATTATTGAGTGGTATTAATGAATACATTGATGAACAGGATTGGACTAAATGTATCAATAATCGTGTCAACTTCATCCATTCCTGTGCATTGTAGTCTAATAGTAAACCAGTATGTCTATAGATCCTCATTCAAAATGCAACAAATGTTTTTCTGGTGTTTCATCACAATCAGATGATTTCCTGTTTACATGTAAATCTGTAGTCATCTAGAAATCTGATAGATGATTTGCAATTCAATTTATCAATCTTGGAATAATTCTATATTGTTTATCAAACTATCTAAAGGGCTGATTTTCTTGATAGACAAAGCCTTTTCAAAGACAAAGCACCTTTCAAACAGATGGAAACTACATTCACTAAATCCAACTAAATCCAACATACTAAAGTCAACCTTTTGAGCCAGAATTAAGAAACAGATTATGAGCAAAGAGTTACTGACATCATGTGTTTTTGGTTTTAGCAATAGGATGTCAAATGCAAATTCAATTCTTATATAGTCTGAATTAAAAAAAAAGAGGCTGTTCCATTGTCCTTTAAAATTCTTTACAGTTGAAGAGGTATGGTTTAATACTTACTTAGAAATATGTTTAGTTGTATTGATTTGTATAAATTCAGTCCATAGTATTAACTGTCTGTCTGTCTTTCTGTCTGTGTTTGCACCTTCAAGTTCCTTCAGTTTTCTTGGTGAAATTTCTTCAGAAGTGGATTGCCATTGCCTATTTCCTAGGGCTGAGAAAAAGTGACTGACCCAAAGTCACCTAGCTGGCTTTGTGTCTAGAATTCACCATCTCCCGGTTTTTAGCCTAGTCCTCCACTACACTGAACCTGGTATCAATCATCAATTAATAATAATTTATAATAATAATCATCATCATTTTTGCTTATTTTTTGGTTGGGTGCCTCCCACCCACTACTAATATATGTACTCACATATATCTCCCTAAATTTATTCACTTATTAATTACATTTATTCACTTATTTAAATGCAACGTATGCAATTTCCCTGCAGAGCAGAATCCTGAGGAGTTTATTTTTTTCATAAATATAAGATAATTAAGATAATAATACGTCCAGCAGAAAACCAAATTACTATAACAGGTTAATTTCTGCAGATTGAGGTAAATACCCCCCACTGTTTGTAAAAAATCTTCCTATGAACCAAATATAACAGCTAGAAAGAATAAATTCGAGACTGTATAAATGTTACCGCAGTTCATGTTGAAATATAGCTTTGTCTTAGAGTGAATATTACTTATATTAATCTCCCATGCAAATAGAAGCTGGTATTATTTTTAATGGACAGATTGTTCCTCTTCTACATGAATCATGTTATTCTCCTACAAAGCCAATCGCTTCTCATCTATCCAAGTACAGAAAAAAAGCCGTCTTGAAATATTCACTATTCATTGAAAAGGAGGAAAAATGACATGCATATAAGCTTCTTATATATTCTGTTGGACACTGGTATTGAAAAACAATCAAATTGTTCACTTCTTTCTGGTTTGCATTTTTTCCTACTCAGTCCTTACTGATTCAGCTCACGTTGAGTGGTATGTTATCAATAGACAACTCAGACTGGAAGATTTTGGCAATGCTTAAGTGGAACTGTGACATTTTTTGACTGGTAAGTTTGTACTAAGATAAGAGTTATCTATAATAACTTAGAATAACTAAGTTATTATCTATAATAACTATTATTAAATAACATGGAGTGCATAAATAATTACAGTGATTAAGTAAACATTAATCAGGTTCTTTTTTCCCTGTTTTGGTACAAAATTTAAATTAGAAAGGAGTTGGGAAGGAAAATATAACTAAATTATCTTTCATTATCTTTTTGAATACTGTTGTGTAAATTCTCTTAACTAGAAATGCTAGAAGATAAATTCAAGGTGTTTGCAAGTTCCGAATCCCAATATTGTAATGCTGCATTTTTCTTATCATCCATGATTTTTATCGCAGTGTACATTTTCTTATCTCCCACTATGTAGACAGATGCTTGGAATTCTTATATATTATGCATTAAAAGAGTAATTATTCTATCTATCAACTCTCTGGCAGAAGTATAACTAATCTAGAAATGTACACATTGAAGAGAAGGTATGTGGACACAGCCAGGCATATCTTTGTATACATCTCTTGCTTGTAATGAATTTGAAAATAGGTCACTTTGTTACCCAGTGTTGGCTTTTAGCAAAATTGTGGTTCAAAAAGATGTCAACGATCCCACATTGACACTTGGTACCCACTCTTACAACATTCATTGGACATACTGACCTGTCAGAGTTTGTTGCAGCACATACAATCAGACAATTCAGCAGGATTCAAAACTTCTTTATATACATAATAACACATAAGGCTTATGTGTTAACAGATACACTACATATGCTGGTTTTTTCCAACATTGTAGAGAGAAGAGATTGTAAGTAGGTACAGACACAGGCCAAAGTGGAAGCCAGAATGGAGAAGACAAAATGGAGGAGAGAGAAACTAATACCTCAGGTTTATATACAGAACAGTTAAACCACGCCCATGCTCCAAACGGTCTTTTATGGCTTCATACAACAAATACTATGTTTCATTTACCAAACAGTCTCCCATTGACTGACCTGTTCCTATGCCTATTCCAGTTCATGAATATGCTGACATGGCCAGAATTAGAAGAATCCAGCATCTGTAGAGATTATTAGATATTTGTGCCACTGAATAGTTTGATAATTTCATAAAGAGTAAAATAAAAAAAAGCAAGTGGGGAAAATATGTGCAAAATACACCAATAATTAAATATGTTTGATTTTTCCCCCACTGATTTCATGCATTTTGTAACTTTTCATCTTCTTTGCAGAAATTACAAATATAGTAATTACCACCTCCACCCTTCCATACTGCATATCATAGTTTCCTTCTTGCTATAAGCTAATATTTTAAATCAGTAAATCCTGCACACAGCAGTTCATTTTTATCTATTTTCAGCAAAAAGTCTATAAAGAGTTTTCGTTTTTTTCTAAAAGTAATTGTAGTTCCCTTCTTCATCAAACAAGTCAATTTAGCTGATTCTGCAAACCCAGACATCTTCACAATACATTCCTTCCTTATTGGTGTTTCTATAGTCTTTCATACATCTAAATGGCTGACATCTTGTATATATATATGCATTGTTCCACTGGTTTCTGAATAAGCAAAGTCTTTTTTTCCCCCAGAAGAAAATACATTGTGATCAATCCAACCATTGACCTGAGACCTTTAATCACATTGTATACATAAACAGTAGTGTTTATTTGGTTAAAAGAAAATCTGTTCTTTTTTGGGCTGTGAATTATTGTGTTGAACTGGTTTCAAAAATCAATAGGCTTCTGTTTTCCTTGAGATTAAATTGGAGAATAATTTGAAACAATAAAGAAGTGCTTTCTCGTTTGCTATTAAGATACTTCACAGCACTTTGAATAATTGTGCTCTTATTAAAAAAAGAAAAGGAAAAAGGAAAGCTGAGCCCTTAAGGTTGTATATGTAATAAGATTAATTTTTCTGCTTCCTCTCAGCAGGCAACTAAACCCATTACAAACTCAAACAAGATGAAATAAAAATGCCATCTTTTAAGATAGCTTCACAACTCTCACTTTGCTTCCTTCAGAATTATAGTTACCATATATTCAATTAAATTGATCTGTTAATCATTATGTTAAAATATCTTTATAAGGGAATATTAGGGATGCTGATTCGGGAGTATTGTTCCTTAACTATTTGAAACAGGTTGTAGCTCTCTCATCTTCTTGGATTGCAATCTCATGTAAAAAGTATTGAGGAGGGCTCAATCAAGAGGGATGGCTAATTCTTTCTTCTATGATATGATAAAAAATGCAGACTTGGTTGCATTATTAATTACCTGAATTATTACCTGAATTAATAACATATGCCATTGGCAAAGCTATTGCACAAATATGTAGATCATTTGGCCAAAGACCAAGGAACATTATGGTTAGTATTGTCTACTTATCCAACTAAGGTTTTTAAACAGGGTATTTTCCAAAGGTTCAGGACCTAGCCAAAGTTAGGCAACTGTGTGGGCGAGGAGTAGGATGCACTGTTTATTTCCTTCTTCTAAGTGTTAATGGGAGGGGAGAGATCATGCCCACAGACCTTCTCTTGTGGTTTTGATGCTGCCTTCCCTCCTGTTTAATATTTTATTTATTTATCTATTTAACTTGATTCTCAATGACTCTTGGTTACTCCCAAGCAGTGGTGGGTTAAAAAAAAATTACTACCGCTTCTGTGGGCGTGGCTTGGTGGGCATGGCAGGGGAAGCATACTGCAAAATCTCCATTCTCTCCCCACTCCTGGGAGAAGGATACTGCAAAATTTCCATTTCCACCCCACTCTGGGGCCAGCCAAAGGTGGTATTTGCCAGTTCTCTGAACTACTCAAAAATTCTACTACAGGTTCTCCAGAAGTTCTTCATGGCTTATCCCAGGTAGAATATGACATGATAACAATGTTGCAATATCTCAGAGGTTGCCACAAAGAAGAAAGATCAACCTATTCTCCAAAGCAATTGAGGGTAGGACAAGAAGCAATGGATGGAAACTAATCAAGGAGAGAAGCAACCTAGAACTAAGGAGAAATTTCCTGA
>JANHFT010004268.1:59832-85047 GCA_032467955.1 Pseudoxenodon macrops | reverse complement strand
GCTGTATCGGGACGCCGGCATCCACAGCCACTCCGTCTTGGAAGGGTTGAGTCTGAGCCTGTTTCTCCCCATCCAGGCCATGACCCCTCTGTCCCACAATGCATCAACTCTTGTGTTAAAGGGTTCCTGCAGCCAAAAGCATACCAATGCTACAGGGTGAGGGTACCCAGTTTTTGAACAACACTACAACATCTTTGAGGGAAAGACTCCTTGTGGTCCCAGGACTTAATAGAAGGTGAATGAAGCCAAGGCTAGAAGGTGCTGCCTCTCAGGGGCAATGCTGGTAGTGTGGAAATTTCCCTGCAGAGATCAATTTGTTTCCTCCTTGATGGCTTTCAGGGGTTATTAAAACATGAGCTTCTCTGGGTAGTGTTCCAGTCATCTTCATTCTCTTCACTGCAGCATGAGAAAGTCACTTTGGTGTAGTGGTTAAGATACCAAGTTAGAAACTAGGAGTCATAAGTTCTAGTCCCACTTTAGCATAAAGCCAGTTGAGTGACACAGGGCCAGGCCTTTTCTTTCTCAACCCTAGAAAGCAGGCAAGAGTAAACCACTTCCCAAAAAACATTGCCAAAAAATAAAATAAATGGCAGACTCGTCCAGGAGATTGCCAAGAATCAAAAACTGACACCATATTTTACTTCTAGCATCTCAATGTATGCAGTTAATTTATTTTTATGCTGTTTGTTTGTGTTCTGCTCCTCCTGTGGATGTTTTAATTTTTCTTTTCATATCTTGAACACAATTGAGAAAGCAGAGACTGCAGAAAAACGAATAAAGCTCTGTCACTGGTAATGAACCTTGTGCATTTTGAATCTTGGACTGGGATTTTTTCCCCATTCGGTTACAAGTTCAGTAGCTCTCCCGGATTCAACCTTGGACTGTTAATGACTTTGCAAAAAGCCCTTGGACCAGAACATCCCAAAGCAGTAGCACATAAAATTTTGATCATAAATAGAACATAGGAATTAATTTTAACAAGCCCAGCTTGGAACAGATGGCTTCCCTTGGGTTTCTTTCCACGGGAGTTTGGGAGATCATAGCACAGCTGTGAGTTCCCCACAGGACAAGGTGAAAAAGCTTCAGTTCTCTGTGCCTCAGGGCCCAGCATTTGGGTCTGGAGTTAACCTTATACTAGTTTGGATGCTTTTGCTATTGTTTGCTTGTTTCCTAATTAACGTCAGAAAACCAAGTTCTAATCTGACAAAATCAGACAGAGTTTCAGAGATTTTGATGCCAATCAAAGTGACCAGAACAAAGGTTCAGGGAGGCTGTACTTTTTCAAGAAATAAATAAAGTCTATTTATAAATAATCATAAGCAACATCTGGAATTCTCAAGTGCTTACTGATAAAATCAGTTTTAAAAAAGCGTTTGCAGGAGAGTCAAGATGCATCTGTTCTTCTTTACTTTTTTCTTTTCCTAACCTGCACCTGTAACTCCCAGTCACAATATCAAAGTGGTATAGAATTTATTTTGCCCTAACTTTCTGTAATTGGACAGATACTCAGTCCCCTACAATATTGTATGAATGGAGCATGTTCCTTTTATTTTATCCTCTTCAAAGCCATCTAAGAAAAGGCAGGCTGGCTTCAAATAAACCTGATTTCTCCATCTCTCTTATAATCCATACATAAATTCTAGAACCTATCAACAATCCTTACTCGTCCAAAATAGATTTTTGGCTATTATATTGATGGTGGTAATGACTCAGTGGTAGTGATTCAAGTTAAGAGCCTCAGGCCCAAAATAGTCTTCAGTTCTCTGCCTTAAATGATACTATTATTGTAATTGATTAGAACACTTCCTAAAATCACTTCTTTTTCCTTTCTCCTTTTTGCTACCTTACCTATGACTGAAAACCTTTGGGCCTCCCCTCACTTGTACCTTACTGCGTCCCTGATGACATTGTTATTCTGCTGTTTCCCCTTGATATTGCCTTCATCTTGTTACCAGCCCATGCTTGAGAAGATTTGAAGTTTGGTTTGGTGTATAAATCCTCAAGCAATATTTTCCATTTAGTCTGATACTAACCAGAAGCAATATTAAGGTGATGTGCTCATCTACCATTATTTGTTTGTGCATGTTAGTAGTGGCAGTCCGATAACTTACAGGAGGCAATATGAGCAGGATTGGTTATTCTGGGTTGCATTTTGTTCTGATTCAGGGCATACCTGGCCCCATTTTGGTGCTGGGGATGGGGGGGGGGAGAGAAAGAACAGGGTAAAGGTATAAGCTTATTGGAATGGTTTGGGAACTGCATATTATGCTGGTTTGTTGCAAGGCATTGAGAGTTATTCTTCTTCATTAGACAGCCTCTGTTTGGCCAATCACTTGTTAGTCTTGTTTCAAATGCAGCTTAACAAACTTCACTCCTTTCAATCAATCAGCTGCCTATCAGGATAACTTGGATAGTGAGTTTAATGCACTTTTTAAGAGTACTAAACCCATACAAAACAAGCCTGCAGGATAGCTGATTGGAGGGATCGGAAAGCTGCCTAATAAAACAGTTGGGCCTTTTCCACTTTGCCAGGAAGCCCATCCACCCACCCCTGTCAATCATTGTCCAGCACAAACAATTGTTCTCCTTTGACTACATCCCATTCAACATGCAATTACCAGTAAGTACCAATATCAATGAACTTAAAAGCAAGTGCGTGTAAGGGGGGAGGGAAGAATTCTGGAACATGAACCATTTAAAAAATGTATTTTTATTACTTTTAAAGTAATAGAAAAAAGAAAATACAAAAGGAACAAAACACAAAGATAGATAGATACATTATAAAAATGCATAACAAGTGCTTAAAAATAAGTGAAAAAATACCACAGAAAAAAATAGAGGATATACTATGTGGTTACAACAGTTAACAGTTATAAATATAATTCTATATATTATCTAATGCAAACATTAAGTAGATATAAATTTATTTCTAATACTTACATAACTGTCATGTTTTTTTTTAAATGTATGTATTTTGTATGAACAAGTCTCATATTTCATTATATGTGTCCATACAAAGTCTATATCTTTAGGAAATCTGCCCATAAGTAGCACGTATAACATGTAGCATCTCATAAAAACTCCTATGTTTATGTTACATGTCAGGACCCAAGAATGTAAAGTACATCATGATGTTTACATTTAAATGATATTATTTTGAAGAAATCTCAATTTGCTGCAGATACCTTTGAATCCAAACTGAGATTTAGCATTAAGTGGTTACGATGGTTAAGTTATTGGATTAATTCTGGGAAGACACTTAGTAGGCAACTTTGTACCCAATGAACTTGCTTCTTAAAAGGTGTTTTTTAGATTTTATTCCACCTTTTTTTCATATACAAGTCAAAGCGGCAAATATATCTAATCCTCCTTTCTCCTCCTATTTTCTCCATAACAATCCTATGAAGGTCAGTTGGGCTGAGAGTGAGTGACTGACTGGTCCATAGTCAGTTTTCATGCCCAAAGTGGGACTAGGACTAGAAGTTGTGGGGTTAAAAAGAAGGGAAATCGTTTAAAAAGCCTTGATTTTTGGTGGAATATAAATGGTGGGATATAAATTTAATAAATTATTTATTTATATTTTTTCTTTTCTTTTTCTGACCCTGTAATCCCTTGCTTTGGGGTGGAGTCAGGGCAACTGAATGGAGCTGAGCGTTTACTGGCCAGGTGCCGTTCCTGACACCTATGAGGAGCTCACAGCAGATATTTTCACTCTGCGCCCTGATAAACATCTGTCGCTGCCTAGGATTAAACTCTCAACGTTCCGATGGGAGGCGAGTGTCTTCACCTCTAGGCCACTGCACTGCTCTTTTTTTTTAATTTATAAAAATTGAAAATGACATTTTTTCATATTTATTAAAAAAAAAACAATAAAAGAAAAAAGTGTGTGCAACATTTACAGAAATAACCTAGTTCTGAAGTGATGTAGTCTCAGTTTTTGTGTCTTATTTTTACAAGTAAAACTGTTGGCATTTGGACTTAGAACTGAATTAACTGTTCCTGCATTATGCAAAAATAGGGTAAGCAGCTGTTTCACTATGGATTAATCATGAGGGGAAAAATCAAGAAAATCTACCCACACAAAATATATATTCCTCAAGGGATTGTGCAATTAATTAAAAAAAAACACTGTATCAAACAGACTTTGTAAATAATTTAGTTTAGCAACACTATGCTACTAGGTAATTTATTCGTGCCTACTGTGTATTTCTGTAAATATCATAGATCTGGGATGTCTAAATTAAGACAATAGGATTAGAAAAAAAATCTGGAATAAAAGTCTGTCAAATAAGAACTTTCAGGATGTTTTCGTATTTCAAAATACAAGCAGTTCTCTGAATTCTGGATTATATTTCAAACTACACATACCGTAATTTTCACATTGTCAAAATATAGGCAATATTTTTTTGTACATTCTTACAGTACAAATCCAATTGTCTGTTTATCTGAAAAACATCATGCTAATATAGCATATGCAATTTGGAATTGTAAAGAATTTCTAATTACTCGAATGATAAATATCAGTGCACAAGTTTTGTTCCATGAAGGATTGCTAAAGTAATGAGGACAGAAATAGAATTGATAAGGATAAATTAATAAAGCATACTAAGTGAAATGAGTGCTTTTGTAGCTAACTCTTTTTTGTTTTAAAAGTATTGATGTTGAAAAGACATACAAAGAAATAGGACCTTGATTGTATTGCAGCAACTGCCAACTTTTTACCTCCCTTTTGATAAGATGTGGAAAAGGTAACACTAATGAATCAAGAAACCTCAATGTTATACATGTGGAATTTCTAATCCACACAATTCTAACTTTCTTAAGTGACAGGAGAAAAGCGATAGTGGTCCTATATAATGGAATTGCTAATCCAGGTCACAGAATTAGGGTCTTTCTTTTGCTAGTAAATCCCTCATACAAATTATGCAGGATCATACATGTAGTCCTCGCCTTACAACAGTTCATTTAATGACTGTTCAGTTATGGCACTGAAAAAAGTAATTTATGACCATTTTTCAGAGTTACATGATCGTGTGAGCAAAACGCTTGGATGCTTGGCAACTGACTCACACATATGACCATTGCTGTGTCTCAAGGTCATGTGATCACCTTTTGAAATCTTTTGACAAGTAGAATCAATGGGGAAGTCAGATTCACTTAACAACTGGGCTACTCACTTAATAACTGCATAATTCACTTAACAACTGTGGCAAGAAAGGTCGTTAAATGGGGCAAAACTCACTTAACAAATGTTTCACTGAACAACAGAAATGTTGGCCTTTATTGTAATCATAAATCAATGACTACCTGTAGTTTGGAAATGGGAGAATAAAGGAAGGTAAGGTAAATTATACACTGATATATCTAATATAAATAAAATAGTAACAGCATGATAGTGAATCTAATATAGTATAGATAGTCCTCAAGATGTAAGCTTGTCCATTACTGAGGAATGTCATGACAATCATTAGGTGAAGTATCTCACCTAACGACCTTCCCCATCCCTGGTCTCCCCAATAAATCATTAAATGAACAGGTAGGTTGTTAAGCAGAGCACAGTGTGCCTCAGGGTGGATTAGGCCCTTGGAGACCAATACAGGGCCAGACATGCCTGGCCTGACCTACCCAAAGTCCACCACACACATACACGAGGCACTTGTGCTCTGCTTCTCACTCTTTGGGTTGCCACAGATCTTTTCCCATTCCTAGCAGGTCCCCCAGGCCTTAGGAGAAGGGTGCCCAACCCCTGGTCCATGGACTGGCACCGGTCCGTAGCATGCCAGCAATCGGTCTGCGCAAACAAAGCCCCATCTGTGAGATAAGGCAGCACGTGAAAGCACACCCTCTCCGGTCCACGGAAAACCTCTCCACGGAATCGGTCCCTGATAACCAAAAGGTTGGGAGCCGCTGCCTTAGAGGACCCACCCACCAGGTCAAATACTCTCCTCCTCACTTACCTTTGCAAGAGCCCCGAGGATTTCTAGAACGCTGGAACAGATTGTTGGTGGACCATATGGCACAATTCTGGAAGTCGTTACCATTTTGTCCTGCTCACAAAATGGTAGTCACATTCAGGTTGCCACCATGCAGCCTGGGGACAAATTTGCTTTGTTTTGCTGTCTAAACAAGGTCTGGACAGCACTGAAAAAGATTTATGCAGTACTGTGCAGACTTTGTTAAGGCAAACAAAGCAATTTGTCTGGCGGTTACCAACCTTTTGGGCACCAGGGACTGGTTCCATGAAAAATATTTTTTATAGACTGGGAGGGGCGCATAGTTTCGCATGCTACCTTCATCTTGCGCATGCACAGATGAAGCTTTGCTCACTTATGCAGACCGACCAATTTCTAAATGGGCTGTGTACAGTATTCAAGGAGTCTCACCATGCTGATTTAGTTTAATGATTTATCTTAAATAGTATTGTTTGCAAATACACTGATATTATGTATGAAAACACAGTTGATCTGAGGCGCCTTGGAAGAGAGAATGGAAAGGACTCTAAAAAGATTATTGTGAAGGAGCAGAATTAGCAGCAGGAAGGTAAAACTAGTGTCATTAACATTTTTATGAAAAACATATTTAATTGGAAACTACATGTCCCAAGCAGATTTAATAGCATGTTTTGTTATCAAGCAGTATGAGATTGTAAACTTCTGTTTCTTACCTACTGGGAGATATTGGAATTTACAGTTCTATCTCACTCTGGAAACAACTGAGGGATAATCTACTTTAAAATATTTTAAATAAACAATCCACTAATTTTTCACACAATCTTAAAGCTGCAATCCTCTACACATCTATTTGAGAGTAAATGCCTATGAAGTGTATGAGTTATTTGCACTAAATATCTGCTGTAATTTGCTAGGTGGGAGGGGCTTTCCCGATCATTCAAAACACTGCACAATAGCACTTTTCCAGGCCATTTATTTTAGCCCCTTTGTTTGTAGAAATTGCCAGGTAAAGTGTACAATAACTAGATTTGGATTAAATGATACTCTCCAATCTTTCATTATTCTTCATTAATGCTTTTTTCAATTATAAAGGTACCTTCAGTCGACATGTGTGCTTGTTCCCTTAATAAAAAAACAGGCAGTTTGCCATTACTTTAGTGATTTCCCCCCCTTGCAGAATCAAAAAAAGAGTAACGCTACCTTAGAGACCCACCTCCCCCTTTTTTGCCTCAAACACCTGCAAAACAGTGGTTGTTCATGGACTGGATTGTCTGATTATCTCCTCTTTCAGGTTCAATCGAGCGAACGTATTAAATAACGATTAAATAATCCGATTCTTCAGTCAACCTAATCTTGTGCATTTCTCAGAAATAAGTCCCACTGAGGCACAATGAGGCATACGGGGAAAAAAAAAGTGTATACACAAATAGATCTATTGCCATTTTTCACCCCCACACCCCAAATAGGCAGACAGTTTGCTTTTTTCTGCTTGAAAGAGTTCAGTTTCAAGCAGAAAAAAAAGCAAAGGGTGTTTAAAAAAAAAAAAAAAGGAAACAAGCACACATGTCGACTACTGTAAATATACAAAATATATTCCCGGGCAGGCAAATGTAATCAAAGACTTCGGCGCTTATAAATACTATACATAAATCCACTGCAACGTTCTGTACACCTTCTTGAAAGGAAACCTATCAAAGTCGAACAGCCCTTCCAAGGCAAAGGGAGTCTCTTTCCCACTCGGCGGGAAAAGGTGGGGATCACCGTCTTTCGCTGCCGCTAAACGGATCTACTCAGAAGTAAAGCCCACGGGAGTCCTTCGAGGTCAGCGTCGTTTTGCAGGATTGCAGCCTTTAGCAGCTCCTTTTGCTCCGCGCTTTTGCAGAGACGGATTTGTCCGACGGAGTTGCAAGCCAATAATTGCCACCCAGTCGGAACGATCCCTGCGGGGACAACGCCTACTGGCGGATCTAGCTGGGAAGGGACCCTGTAAGTGTCTCGCTCCCTTGTTTCTGCGTTCCTCTAGTCCTATTTTCCCCTCTCAAAGGTTGAAATCTGACCCTGACCCACCCATACAAACCAGGGCCCTAGTTTGGGGTCCTTTGCCTTAACCCCGATTACAGGTCGGGGTAAATGTCTATGCAAAAAACAAGACACTTGTTCATATGACTGTCCCCCTCCTCCTTCATTTGGAAAGAATGGTCTTCACGCACAATGTAGTTTTATTTAAGAAAAAAAATCCTTGCTTTTCTAGGGAAAATTCTCACTTTATCTATTCCCAGCATTGTCGTTTTTTTCAGCATGGTTCCTTTCCTTCCGTGTATTGAATGAAGGCGGCGATGGCCGGATTATTACAAATTATAATTTGAAGACGGACAACCCGCAAAGCGCCACCTTGGGGAAGGTTGAGGTTATTGAGAAGGTCTCAGTTAAAAAGATTTAAATTTCCTTTTTAAAAATTCATTCTGGGCAGGCTAACTCCGCTGACCAATATTTCCTGTTGATCTATCTGTATGTAAGCATGAAGGGAGATAAATTTACGCCTAGGTAGCCTGTGATTAAAAAGGAGATCAGAGAGAAGCTGTGGGTGTTGTGTGGCAGGAGAAGGAAAGGACGGGCTGCCTTTAGTGGAGAAAAACATAGTTACAATTTTTCCATTGTAGGTGTTTCACCACATTCCTTGGGCATTGATGGGTGTCAAATCCTCTGGGGTTGTGGAACTCAGGGAGGATTGAATTTATGATTTTTTGTTCTCTGATAATCATAGGTATCTTCATATGAATCAAATTGGTTTTATTAGATTTGAGAAGCGGATGGGTGCTGTTCTGAATGGACTTTTAGGATGACTTGTGTTTACTATGCTGTCCCCCCAGTCAATGGGACGGCGGCTTTGCCAACCCTAATTTTAATATTGTAACTTTTCATCCACCTTGTTTTGAAAGGTTTTTTATAAAAAAAAACATTTGGTTGGTTTAAAATTGCTATTTTATGATGTTGGAAGCTGCTCAGAGTGGCTCGATAGGGAGATGGCTGGCATATAAATGTAACAAAAATAATATTGAGTTAATCCCTCTTTTTTAATTGGTTTGCCTCCAGAAATTGGGGGTGCTCCATCACTGGAGGTTTGTTTTTTTTTAAAGAAGAGATTGGACAGCCATTTGTGTGGAATAGTATAGGGTCTCCTGCTTGAGCATGGGGATGGATTAGAAGATCTCCAAAATCCCTTTAAACTCTGTTATTTTGTATTCTGATTAGGAAGAAAAAAAATGTCATAATCAGGAAAGGCAACTCGCTGACCAGGTTCTGAATTGGGTCACTCATCTAGCAGCCAAGAGTGGCCAGGAATCTCTGAAGCTGGTTTAAACAATTTCCCTAATAGCTCCCAAGAGAATCTTCCTTACTGTTGGGTTTTGTTTTTTTTACCTCAGCACAATTACCTCAGCAATGTGGTGAGTTTGCTCTCTTGAGTCCCACAGAGAGAGAATAGCAATATTGAAGAAGGAGGGCAGTAGCTAGCGAGCTTTCTTTTCATGCTTGACAGCTAGCTGGTCCTTTTGCATGTGGGTAGTCCTCACTTAGTGACCATAATTGAGACCAGCAACTCATTTTTTAACTGAAGTGGTTGTGAAGTGAAACTGCAGTTTTGTGTTTATGATCTCATTCCAGCTTTCCTTTTGCTTTACAGACCTGTGAAAGGTTGTAAACATGTGGATTAATCGCAAAGTTAGTTTTTTAATCTGCTAATGGTCACTCTTATTAGGCAGGAGCCTAATGATGATTTCTTTTATTAGACATAGACTGGAAAATGGTAGAAGGGAACCAAGCTGAGTCTCTCTCTCTTTTTCTGGAAGAAATAGCTTCTTCAGTATTTCCACATTAGGACAGAAAATAAAATAACATGAAAGGTTGACTCAGGTTACCTGTAACTTTCATTTTTACAGAAATGTCTTGGGAATAATTCTGGTGAATATGGCACAGCATTAAAATACAGCAACACAACAGACCCTGAACAGTTTACGGAGCAGGATAATGGCTCCTTTTTAGTGCCAAACTATCAGAATAAGAACTCATATAGGAAAGATATCCTTAACAATTTTAAGCATATTCTTAGTGGTAAGCTTTTTCTTTTTGGCTTGAGGGTTATCCTTCCAGTCCATCTTTTATTACTTTTTTTCTCATTGGAATTTCATGATTCCCTTGGGGACTTTAGCCTCCCAGCAATTTTAAGAACCTCCATCTTTTTTTCAGGTCAAAAATAGTTTTCATCCTTTTATAATTCAAAAATAGAATCTAAGTCAGGAACGTGGAGAATTCCAAAAGTTTTTTGAGACCTTTTGGGAATGAACATTGCTCTATAAAACACCCAAAACAAAAGCACCTGGAGACAGTACACATATCTCTTGATATGTGTTGATAAAGAATATTAAGGCAGTGTTACTTAACTTTATCAATTTCAATATGTAGGGATTTCAACTGGAATTGATGTCAGCACAACGTAAAAGTTGCTGAAGATGAGAAACACTGTATTAGAGTATCATCCTCTGGGACTAGTTCCAGATTTGAGGACCTTGAAAATGAATTGGAGGAATTTTCCTTGTGTACTAAACAACCTAGGATTAAACAGCCAGATATGTTTGTTTTGTGATGGCTGGAAGGCTAGATTTAAAATGGCAAGTAATCACAACTATTCAAAGGGCCTGGTTTTTTTTATTTTTTATTGGGCCTACCACTCAGGCAACTGCATTAAGCCTTGAGATCTCAGCACCAGTTTATGGATATATAATGACACTGTTTTGAGAAACACAGCATGTCACTAGATAAAATAAAGATCTTAAGCTTGAATTCCTAACATGTGAACAATTTTTAAGTGTTGGGAGTACTTTCAGGCAGAAGACTGAATAATTTGAAAAGCTTTCTCTACCTGACTATAATACAGCATCTCTTGTTTTGAAAATAAAAGTGTGTTATATTGTAAATAACTCCACGATTCATCAGAGACATTTGGATCTACAGTATATCCATTGTCTAGTTGATGCTCTCTGTGCAGCCTTGCTTGCACAAATGTTTATATACAGAGACTTTGTTTATAATAAACATAAATGAAATACTTTATGTATTTAGAATGTCCTCACATTTTCTTTCAGTGGTTTCTAGTTTCTAAAATAGCAAGAAAAAAAAGTCAAACGTTTTGTACAAAGTAGAAACTTCTAAGTTTTTTAATTATTTTCTGTTTTTATTTGCAATATTTTAGCTTTGTAAGTTAATTCTTTCACTGTAATGTGATAAGTAGAAAAATTTAAAAATTAGCTGCCCTTTGTAAAATTTAATTAAACTTAGGTATAAGAATTAAGGTGCTGGCCTAGAAACCTGAAAATAGTAAGTTCTAGGCCTCCCTTAGGCATGAAACCATTGGGTGACTTTGGGCAAGTTACTTTCTCTCAGCCCAACCTATCTCACAGGGTGGTGGTTTTGTGGAAAATAGGAGGCAGGAGTATTGATATGTTTGATGCCTTGAGATGACCCTTTAAAAAAAGATCAAACTCCAATAATAAAATTAATGCAAGGTCATTTTGGATAAAAAGAAAATTTGGGATGTAATTAAAGACATGAATGAGAGCATTTTGATTTGAATTTGATATCAATCCAATCCTAATCATATGTATTAGCAGGTACATTTTACTGATTAGAATAAAAAGCCTAACTATATAGAGAATTTCTTAATTATCTCTAAAATAGTATTACATCTACAATACTAAACTATTGTTGTTTTCTAAAGTGTATAGTTTACTTGAATGTAAAGCTGATGATTCAGAAACTAATCCAATAGTATAAATTTTGACAAATTTTAAAATGTCATTTTATATTCATATAATTTTTGTTTAATAGCAAATCAATAAATTCAAATGTTAATAAAATGTTAATAAAAATCTTAAGATTTGGATCTTAAACATAATTGTTTAAAATAAAAAATAAAAATCCATTATTATATAATATGCATATTGTTAATATACATTATATTTTACTATGTTATTTATGTTTTTACCTAGTACCAAAAGGAAAATATTATAAACCTAGGAGTGAATAAGGTTCCAGATCAGAACAGCCATTCAATAACCACTTGACTTCAAGGCTGCCAAGTGTTGTACCAAGCACTCATTAATCTGGAAAGGAGTAAGAAAGAAGCTAGCTCTTAAACCCTTGATGGCATAATTGTCATTTTATCTGGCTGTGGATGATTACTGTTGTATATGATTTACATTCTAGTCTACAATACTGAATCTAATTTAACCAAACCGAGCAGAAAGTCTACTCTACTGCCAAGTTAAGCTGAATAATCAAGTGAAGTTGTGAAGTAGCAAGAGACCTGGGATTTATTGATATGTTCTGATTGGTAGTTATACCTCTCTGGTAAGGACATTCAGAAGTAGGGCAGCTATCATTAAAGAGACCTGATCTCAGATAGCCACTCACTGTAGTTCAGCACAGAAAGACACCCCAAAACAGGCCCTTGGAAGATGACATTAAATTCTGGTAGGAAAATACAGATTCCTTTAGAATGCTAATGCACTAATTTCTTGTGTCGGTTTTTAACATTCCAGAACAGAGAACTTCCACATTTTATTTTTGACAATACATCATGGAAGACCCTAGTTTAAAAACAGTTTTAGCTACACCAGAAGAAACAGGAGAACCATATCCAAAGAAATTTAAAGTTGATAGCAATCAAGTGATCTTTGAGAAGGAGCAGCAGCAGTTATTTGAAATATGCAGTGAAGATAAAAAATCAGCAAACAAATTTCTCTGTTTTCCTAAAATATTATGGAATTTTAGTCAGCATAATTTGGAGTTACGAGAGAAAAGCAGTACAAACTTAAAAACCAGTGTAAGACAACATGCAAATTCCAAGATGTATATGAATGCCAATTTACAATCGAGATTGTTAGAAAATATTCCGTACATTGAAAAATGGCCTCCTAATAGTTGTACTAGGAGTTGCAAGTTAAAGAAAAATAATTCAGATTTCATAAAACTTGAATCTTTGGTCTCATATGCAAAAGAAAGTGAAATAGCAACAAAGATTGCTAATATGTCAAAGACAAATGAATGGCCAACAAGAAGTATAGTTTTTTATATTATCTTGGCAGAAAGGTTTATTGCAAGAATAGACTCTTTATTTGGAGATGTGCCAGAATTTCAAAATAAAGAAAAGGACCCAGGTTGTTGTCATGTGTGTAAAATGTTACAGTCAGAAGAACAACATCTTATTTCAAAACCAGTTAGAAGTGATGAAAATAGTGATGAAATCTTAAAGTTCTGTTTGCCATTTAGGTATTTTATGAATGGAAAAAAGTCAGACTTCGAATCTTTGAACTATAAATATAAACATATTTTACATAAGAACAGTGATATTTTATCCTACAAAAAGCAAAAAAGATTTTCTGGAAAAAAGAATTTCAGAAGAAACAAAATATTTCGGCACACGTATACACTTTATTCAAAAACATGTGGAATAAATCTTAAATTAACAAAAGGTATTGCTTTTGAACTGTTTTTACAAAGTAAAGGAACATGTTGTTACAGTACTGTAACAAAAAATGGTATTCCAATACTCAACAACATAAGTCAAATTAATCACCAACAAAAAGAAAAATCTAATGAAGAAGATACAAAAGAATGGCCCTTATGTCCTACAGATATTAGGGAAGATGATGTATTTTCAATGCTTTGTTATGGAAAAAAACAAACAACAAGCCAACTAATACTTTCTAATAAGCAAAATATCCAAAGTAAAAAATTCAAAATCATTTTATGGGAAAGAATATTCTTGAAACAATTCTTGTATATTTCTGAAACAATCTACAATTTGGCAGATAGTTTTAGATTATTAAATTATCTGATTTTAATCCCAATCATGCTGAAAAAGTCAAAAGCTAAAGATTTTAAACTTGAAATAGTTACAGTAGAACCCTTTATTCCAAAGAAAAATAGAAAAACTTGCAATCAAACCAATTATTTTTCTTCTAAAAAGTTTAAACATTCTTATTTTGTTTTAGGAGCATGTAACAAATGGGAAAAGAGAATATTTAGAAATAGCATTAATTGTACAAATAACAAATATGTCCCAAAATATATAGTAACAGGTAGTAAAGAAAGAAAGAATGAAGCACAATATAATAATCATAAACATAACCAAAATAATCTATGCGGTTTTGTTGATAGAAAATCTCATCTTGATACATATAAAAAAATTTCCCTCTGTTCTTATTCAGAGGAAATAGAACACATTTCAGTCCTGGGAGATGTAATAATTACTGATGAAAAATATAGCAAACAATGCATAACTGCTGACAAAGTATTCACTAAAAGTCATTCTGAAATGTTAACTTATATTTGTGCACCACTCAAGTTATGTGCAAATGATAGTTGTCTTTTAAAACAAGAAAACAAAAGTAAGACATCTCAATATTTCAAAGACAGGCAATGGCTAAAACACAAAATTAATGGTACATTTTTCCCAATTTCCAAAAGACTTTTTAAACATTCTTTACATGTTAAACAGTATTTTACTCCCAACAAGTTTCATAACCTTTGTCTAACCCAAAATATGGCGACCAGTGTAGAAACAAAGCAGAGTAAAACTTCCCTATATGGAAAAAGAGCAAAACCAAGGTGCTTTGGATTTGAAAAACCTAAGAGTGTTTTACAATACCAATATCAAACTACATGGATTTCAAATGTTTTTAAGGCACCCAAAGCTAAATCAATAGAAAATATGAACTTTTTGGGTAGTAACAATATTTTGTTCAGTGGCACAATTATGTCAGAAATACTATGTATAAACCAAACTGCTGAGGATATAAATAAGACAAAATGTGCCATTGCTGAGAAGAACTATGTAAACAAAAGAAATCAGTCTCAGTATTTATGTGAGCTATATTTCAAAGAGGAATGTACAAAGTCTCTTAATTCTGTGGACAAATTAACAGCCTCATGTTCCACAAAACAAAAAGGTTTTGAAGATTCAAGAAAAGGGCATTTTTCTTCAGAAACTAACAGAAAAGATCAATTTGAGTTAGTACTGGAAGAACTTCGTATGTTCAATGAAATTAATAAGGAAAATGAAAATAACCTGTCACAAACAGAAATAAATATTATTGAGAAAGAATCTCATGTACTAAATTGTTCTGACAACATATCAGATCAAGTTAACAGAAGTATTAATCCAGTCATTTCCACAACTGATATTACTATGAGTTGCACTTCTGGGGTAAAGCAAAATAGCTATAAAAAAAGTTTATTTAAGCAGAACATATCATTTGGAGAGCAAGAGCTACCCCACAACTACAGTTCAAATCTATCGGGTGAAGAATTGTTCTGTTCATCTTCTGAAAGTAAGTAAATTATTTACAAAAATATGCAAGTTAGATGATTTTATGTAATAGAGGTTTGCACTATAAAAAAGATGCACAATCTCTTTAAAATCTAAATAATTGTTAAAATATATGTGAAGACCTGGTAGTAGTAGCTTTAATTTTGGATTGACAATGGGTGCTACTCTTGATTAGAAACATTGGGACATTGAATGATGATAGTAACATTTTCTACCAAGCAACACTATACTGGAAGCATTGTAAATATTAAATTGCAGTTGCATTTAGCTGTTAGTCTATGGCAGATCAGATTGGCAGAAAAAGAAAGAAAATGGGACCCAGTGCAAACTATTAGTATAAGTCAGTGCACATTAATTTGTAGTAGGCGATCAGGTTTGGTAAGAGCTAATACATCAACACTTATAGTGGAAAAGATGTAATAAAGTATCAGTTTTTTTTTAGTGTAGTTGCTATATTTTAGATCAACCATATCAAGTACATAATGTATGAAGTCTATATGATATATTTATTATATCAAGCTAGGAAATATTTTACTACATAGTTGCTCCATTGTAGACCACTACTGTGTAGTATAAAGTAAAGTTCAAATTGATCTAATAATAACAACTATAATGCTTATTTTGTTTTTCAAATTTAAGAATGTGCTCAATCTTTCTCTTGGAAACCTGCATTCGTATCTCAAACATTCATGAAAGAAGGAAGCTGTAATTTAATAACAGAAAGAGGTAAATCATGCCTTTTAGTAATTTAGCATTTTAAGGTTTTCACTTTTATATATTTATATTTTAGTTTAATTTATTCAGCAAATATATTTTTAAATTTATGTGAATTGTGGTTGATTTGTTGGATTCTGAGCTTTGAATTCAAACACTTTAATATGAATACCATTTTAAGTCAAACAACATTTTACTAAAACTAAAAAAAAACCAGTGTTTAAAAGATGGTAAAAACACTCTTGAATCAAGTTCCAATCTTGTGATACTTCATATACTTTCCTATTTAGTTTTCTTTTTTAAAACACATGAATGGTTTGCTGTAATCTTCTTCTCGGATTGTACGAGAAGGGCCATGTTAGTCTATGGCAGCAAAAATTCAGGGATTTTGATAGATTCATTAATTATATTAAAAGGCATAAAATTTTGTGAGTCAAGCTCACTTCATATGATACATAGAATGGTTGGACAGATATATGATTTAAACTGTAGTTTTGCAATGATATCAAAGGATATGTTGTGTAGATAGGTCTAGGCTGTGGTTGTTGGGGGGGGGTAGAAGATGTTGAATTCATGGTGGAATTTGAAGAGGAATTAATTTTGATGCATCCAGATTATGAAAATGCCATCAGTGAAACACAAGTAAAGAAGAGCCTTTGGGAGATAAGAATTAAGAAAGCTTTGTTCTAAGTCATTGATGAAGATGTTAATATATTGAGGGGCCATTTGTATACCCATGACTTTGCCACTGATTTTCAGGTACATATTATGGCAAAGAGTACAAAGTTACAGTCTAGTGACAAAGTGTGCCATTTGGGATTAGTATTTGTGTTCTTGTTTGCTTGAAGTCCACATTTTTTTAGGGGGGATGTTGATACAGGCCTCGACTGGTACAATAGTTGAAATGTTCTTGCTAGGGAGATTGCCCATGGAGTTCAATTTCTTAAAGAAATATATTGTCTTATTATAGAAAATAAAATATAAAACAGTAAAACTAATAAACAAAATGAAACAAAACAGAAACATACATTCAACTACGACTACTACAATAACAAAAAATAGTGTTCAATTAAATTTAACACTTAATTTGTAAGAGACACCCTGGCTGGGTGCTGAAAGAAAAGAAAAAGCAATACGTTCTCTCCATAGAGTTCAATTTTCTTAGGAAGTCTGTGATCTTTTATGTAGACAGATTGTATTGTCTATAATCCTAAGGTTTTCTCGTGATTTCTCATTCAGCACACTAACAAAACTAAAACTGTTTATAATTTATTTTGTTCGGATTAGTCAAAGTAGCTAGGTGGTGCCATGTTCTGTGAATCAAATGAAAAATAAATTTACAAAAATGAGGTTGGAGGAAAATTGAAATTAATATAATTGCCCACCTGAAACATAATTTTTTGATAGCTAAATTTTATTACAAAGACTTATATGTTCTATAATACTTTTTTCCATTGCTTCTTTGCTCCTTAAATTCATCCTGATGTAATCAGTAGACTGAGCTGTAACCAACAGCTTCCATCTCTCACTAGAACGTCTTCTATATGCATCCATATAGCTATATATAAGACATTTTAAATGGAAGATAAAACCTAATACAAGTAATATAAAGTGAGAAAAAGAAAAGAAATCAAAAACTGCAAGAAAAGGGGAAAAATTAAAATAAAACTTTAAAAAAGGTACAAAGAAGTAGGTCTGCAATAATTTTATAAAATACAAATTATAAATTTGTCTCTTCCTCCATAGTTACAATTCCTCTTTCTATAATCTATCCTGTCTAATCATAAAACCATAAGTCATAAATTCATATTTTCCATTCTACACAAATAATCTCCAAGGGGTTTTCAGTTAGCAATAGATACTATCTTTTCTCTAATAATCTATGAAAATGATTTAGCCATCTCGGAAAGTTCCATCATCTTCACCAACCATTCCTCCTCCAAATCTTTCCATCTTTGTTCATCGTTATGCATCTTGCTGCAGTTATCATATACAGAAACAAAGTACCATGAGTTTTTTCCAAACATTAATCAATTCTCCCCCCCCCCAAATATCTGGTCTCAATTGTATGTTAATCTTTAAAATTGTCCAAAACAATGTGTATTTGAATCCAAACTTTTCTAGCTTTTTTATACATCCATTAAACATGATATTCTTGTCATCTTGTTCACATTCCCAAAATACATTTGAAGTGCCTTTATATATTCCAAATAATTTTTCTGACGTTATATACCAACGATGCATCATTTTATAAAAAGTTCTATTCAAGATAATGAAGTAGTATAAATTTCAATACTTTCAACCACATATTTTTCCATTGTTTCATCTATGTATTATAAATACAAAATTTAGCCTACTTTATCATACATACTTTAATTTCCTCTCAAATATATATATATATATATCTCAAATATATATATATATATATCAAATATATATATTTGAGAATTTGTTTATTTTTATTTACAAAACTCTATCATCAATTTAACAAATCTGTGACATTTTTCATATAACAATAACATTCAACATTCAATATATTACATACATTCTAGTTAATCAATGTAATTCTATATACATTTCTATTTCTTGTTTCTAATGTCAATCCATTGGTACCAGTTCTCCTACACCGCATAGTATTCTGATTCATCTTTTCCGTTTAATTCCGTTTAATTCTAGAGTGAGCTTAACCATTTCTGCACGCTCGAATATTTTATGTATTACTAGTCCCTCTGGCGGGGTACTATCTTTTTTCCAACATTGCGCATAGGCAATCCTTGCCGCTGTTATTATGTGTAGCATCAAGTATTTTAACTGTTTATTATAATTTGCTCTGATGATCCCCAAAAGAAAAATTTCCGGTTTTAATTTTATTTGACATTTGGTTCTATCCTGAATCCAATTTCATATCTTTGTCCAGAATAGAATGCTTTTCTAATACAATGAGGATATGTGGTTTTCAGAAATAGGTGGAGCAATGTACAACTGCTTCATGTCTTGTGCTTATATGCTTCCTGAATGGTTCCCCACCCCCAAGAAAATAATTTTTCAAAAAGCTACCAAACACTCTATGGCAGTGGCCCCCAATCTTTTGGGCACCAGGGACTGGTTCTGTGGAGACAGGCTTTTCCATGAACCGGAGGGGTGTGTGGTTTCGCGTGTTGCTTGCATCCCGTGGATGGGGCTTCACTTGTTTGCGCATCCCAGTTTCTGGCATGCCGTGGACCAATGCCAGTTCATGAATTGGGGGTTGGGAACCCCTGCTCTATGGCTATTGTATACAGATAATCCTTGACTTATGACCGTAATTAAGTTGTAATTATAATTATAATTGAGCTCCAATTTTTTGTTGCCAAGTGAATCATTTGTTAAGTGAATTTTGCCCCCTTTTTATGACCTTTCATGTCACAGTTGTTCCAGTGAATCACTGCAGCTGTTAGGTTAGTAACACAGTTGTTAAGTAAATCTCGTTTCCCCATTGATTTTCTCAGCAAGAAGATCACAAAAGATGATCACATGACTCCAGGACATAGTCACCATCATAAATATGAGTCCGTTGCCAATTTTGATCATGTGACTCTGAGGATACTGCAATGGTCGAAAAACGTGTGAAAAAAAACGTTCATAAGTGACTTTTCCAGTTCTATTGTAATCTTGAACGGTCACTAAATGAACTGGTGCAAGTCGAAGATTACCTGTTTATATTGGACATAGGGTTCACCAATATAGGAAAATATGCAGCGATATATTTTTGTAGGTAACTAGTTTTAATACAGAATGTTAAACTCTAATGGATTCTTTCTATTGCTGATTTTTTTGTGTGTGGTAGAGATCTACTTATCTACTTAGGTAAGAATTTCCCCCCCTACAAAATTGATTCCTTATAAACACGCAGGAGTGTCACAATGCAATCTTAACATTTCCCAAGAGGCTTTAGGAAACTCTCCTTTCAATATTCAGGTGTCTCAGAGCATACCTTCATAGGTTCCTACTTCAAGAAGTGTTCCGCTTTTTTCAAGTTCAAGAAACTCTTGTACGCTTAGAAAGTTATAGTCCACACCAGGCACTTCTCCTTCTCTTGGAGGACGTGTGGTGCCTAGGTAAAGAAAGAAAGAAAAAACAGACAGAACAAGATGAGTATTGATGTTACAAGAGTACTTTTGGAAAGAAACAAATATTACATTATGATAATGCTGAGAGAAACAGAGGTGACCAGGTGGAATTTTCTGTGGAAAAAGTCAATGTAGAGAAGCCAATAGAGAGTTTAAAACAGCACCTCTGTGTCCAAGTATGGATAACTATCACTATTTCATTTGCTCTGCTTTCTGCTTGTCAAAGGAGAGAGGAAAGGGGGGAAGGAGGGCAGAAGGCAGAGGAAGGGAGCGAAAAGGAGAAGAGAGGTGGGAAGAGAAGAGGAGGGGAAGGGAGGAGAAGAGAGAAGAGAAGAGAGGAGAGGAGAAGGGAGGGAAAGGGGAGGGGAGAGGAGAAGGAAGGAGGAAAGAGAAGAGGAGGGGAAAGGAGAATTTTACCTCTAGAAATTATTTCACACAAAGTTCTTTCTATTTGATTGGTCATTGATGGAACAGCACTACTGGTTCTCTTTGAATCTTTGTATAACACGAACTTATTTTCATAATATATTCACATTCTTAACTATGACATCTTTCAAGGAATATTGTTTTGTGCATCTTCTGTTTCTGTGATAATCTAAGTGCCAAGTACAAAACAGAAATATTTCTCAAGTTTACTTGTACTTTTTCATTCCCTCTCAAATACCTAGCCTACCTACAGAGGGAAATATGAATTAATTTCACGAAGCTTTTCCGAATAGAATACTACTTGCATAAAATAGAGTGGGATGGGGTAGGGAGAGCTGTTTCTCATAATCTCGATACAATCAAATAAAAATTGAACATTAAGCACTTCGAGTGATGCATATTTAACTTTCTCCGGGTAGAAGTAATTTGCTGTACTTTATTTTGAGTATCTCTTCAAAACACAGACCCTGTATCCTTGGAGACTCACTGAGGAGAAAATAAATCTATATCTTATTCATATTAAGGAACAGATACACCCTATGACTGACACGCAGCTGTAATGCTTTGAATTCTATACAAATGGAATTTTGGCAATATTTCTTTTGTTTCAAGTGCTCAGAGCAAGCACATCTGACTGCGCCAAATGGCCTGGTTTATATCAGCTCACTGCTGTTCCCAAGCTCTCAGCACTGACTGAGCTATAGGTCCATTGATTTACCTTCTTTTGATTTTATTTGTGCTCCAGGTATGTATGTCTTTTTGCCAAGAAAGCCCTCAAGAAACGGGTAACTTACTACAAGACCATAGTGTAACTTTAAGATACAGGATCAGTGACACTGTGTTATTTCTCCTTCCATGGAACTAACCAAGCTACAAACATCCATATTTTGTGTTCCTCTGTAGAGCTCCTGGCTTTGTGGCTTCAAAGCAAACTTTCCCAACTACAATTCAGAAACAAACTAAGGGAAACAAGGGGTAAAGGAATCCCCGCCTTCTCTTTTCTTGTAGCAAAATGACAGGCTGTTGGCTGGACACACGCCTGACAGATGGCATTTGAAAAGGATTGTATGAACCATCTGGGGTGTTTACAATGAGTCTAAACCACAGTTACCACCAACCTAGGGACATTTTCCTCCTTGATGTGTTATAAGCAGAGAAATACAAACACAGGAAAATCAGGCACAGTACATTTTTCTAGCATTGTTACATTAATGGCAAGTGCCAAATTCTTAGTTGAATTCGTGAGCTGAACATGCAGCAAATGTGTTGCTATCATGTCGGTAACGACCTCTGAAAAGCAACTGATTTTATGGAACCACACTCAGAAATTTTTTCCTGGAATAGAGATTCAAACATAAGTTTTCTTTTCAACATGCACAAAACAACACCCAATGCAAAAGGGTTAGTTTTGTAAGAAGAAAGCTGTCTTCGTCTCTGTTTTGCCCCCCAAAAAAAACAAAAAAAAACCAGGAAAAATATGGTAGCATCTTTGTAGGCAGACCAATTTTATTAAAAGGCATATGCTTTTATGAAGCACAGCTCACTTCATCAGATGTTAGCATTAGAAATCACAACAATACATGAAGATTTGCGATATTTGGGGCAAAAGATGAAACAGTCAAAACACAGTCACAAGAAATTACTGAATTCTGAATAAATTTCACGTAAGCAAATTTTGACGTGAAAACGTTCTTATGCAAATGTAAGTTTATTGAAAATCTTATCAAATGTCTGCCAATATTTGTCAACAAAGAACTTTTTAAAATTCATGTGCATTGTAGCATCTTCAAAAATAAAGTCTTACTGTTCTGTAAAATCTAGTGCAAGTATGTTAGACATCAAGAATGCCATTTATTTGGCAGAGAAATCGAACTTGCTTTCATTGGTTTTATTTATGTTGCAAAAGCCTTTAAATATGACTAGTTTCAAATCTCTCACTAAACCAGAATGATACACTGATTAGTTTCAATCTCCTAGCTCTAAACTCTTTTAAAGAATCTTAAATTATATCTTAAATCAGGAAGTTAGTATGAAAAATCATGGTTCTCGTTATCTTTTCCTCCCCTTCTCCCAGGGATTTTTGGCTGTGCAAGGTTTCCTCTTAAACTGCTTAATAAATATTGACACTCAGCAGCTAAATTAATTCCAAACTTGCTTACCATAATCTTAGAACGACACTTCAAGAAATCTGTATTTGGTAACCTCAACTGATTTTTCATTAGATTGAAACATTTATTTGATACTGCAGAGCAATTAAATCATATACTACTGAAACCAGTCTTAAAATGAATCACCTGGCTTGGGAAAATAATTACAGATTCAAAAGAGTCTACTTTACATTATCGTTGCCCTATATCAATCCCATATTCTCTATTTCAACCTAGCAAGAAATCCTAGATTAATACAAATCAGAATAATTATATAATGCTTGATTCGTGGAATATCTAGATACTTTAGGCTGTTTTCTATGAGGTGCAAAAGACCAGATCCACACATGAAGGTCCAATTAAACTTATTTATTGCTAAAGACTCTGCACAGGCATCTTTTCAACTAACCATCAACACCTGGTTAGAGTTAGGCACTTAAGAGAGTTTGGATTTAGTTTGCTTGTGCCTACATAATTATTCTAGGCTGATTCCCCTTTTCATTCCGCTCCCAGATTCTGCCATTCCTTTTCCTACAGTTTCTTGGCCTTCCAAAAAAACTACTGTCCATTGTTTCTTAAATACGGTAATCCCAAATTTACATTGTACCATCTAGATGATCTTGCCATATTTATACTTGCATGCAATATCATGAAAACAGTTTTGCTTTGGTAGCCCTCTGACACAACCCCATATGCATAGGCACTTAACTCAGATCATGAAAATACAGCCTGGTCTCTTGATCAAACCACAATTTAACATTCTTCCCACTCATTCCTTCAGTCCTTATCCCATTGTTAAGTCATGTTTCTCAGCACTGTGGTATGAAGATGGGCGAATCTGAAGAATTTTGCCAAAAGATGTGTTTTAAAAAACGATGCCACTCTCTTTTGCAGATGGCCATGTTCAATGGCATTCATCCTCAACCTTGTGCTTTCCACAACATTAAACTTTCACTCCATTAACCCCAGGAGTTTGGGCATTGACCTTGGAGGTTTAGAGAAGTACTGAAAGAAAGATAGAAAGCATCCGGTTGCCAATGCCAATTCCTTTTATTCTGTTCAAAAGAACATAAAAATAGGAAGGCATGGTCTATTCAGATGAAATATAATTATGATTACTTGATCAATTACATGTAATTAAGTCAGTGTTGCCTATTAGCCACCATGTAGTTAGATTTTCTCCAGAATAATCTGTCCTCAACCTGGTCTTTCAGGTCTTCCAACAAGGCACCAATCCATCCACCTTGTTGCTGGCCATCCTAATTTTTAATTCATCTACCTTTCCCGACATGATGGATTTTTCAAGAAAGCTACCAGAGGTCTTCACATAATGCACTCAAAATGTGAAAGTGTGAGCCTAGCCGTTTGTACCTGAAACGAAAACTCTAAACTGATTTGTTCTAGTATCTATTTATGTATTTTCTTGGCTTACCCATAGTATTCTCAGGAGTCTTCTCCAACACCAACATTCAAAACATCTATACTCTTTCTATTCCTCTTCTTCAAATCCCAAGTGTGTGTGTGTGTGTATGTGTGTGTGAGAGAGAGAGGGGGGGGGCAGAGAGAGAGACAGAGAGAACACAGAGAGAAAGAGAGAATTTCTAGGGCACTTGGTTCACTACAAAGAATAGTCTCTTTGTATGTCTTCTACCCTTTCTAAATTGGAATGGATCTCTTCCATTTGCTCCCAGCAAATGTTAACTCATGTACGAAGTGTGAGGTTAAAGCTAAGCAGTAACTGGGCTTATCTTCCTGTGACCCTGTCCTATTCTTCTCAAACGAGGACATCTGAGATGGACCCCTATTTCCACGCTGAACTTTTGAACTAAACAGTGAAGTCATGTACTTGCCAACTTTAATATCTTCAGCAACTAAGGGAGCCCAGGTTACTTAGAGGTCATCTTCTGCTGATGACATCATCATCTGACAAATGCAGAGGTTTGCCCTCTTCTGCCTCTGTCACCTAAATCACAGTGGACAGCCAGCATTCTGCAGATCTGCTGAAGGCAACAAGAGAATGGAACAGACAGAAGCAACCTGTTCCATCTCCAGAAGGGGCAACCTGATTATTGACTAGGCAAAAAAAAAAAAAGTATAACCATATATGACATACAATTAGCAATTTCCCAGTCAACTGTGATTAAAAAAGAAATATCTGAGAAAAATTGCACCCAGTCTTTCAACACACTCAGTCCAGCTAACTTTTCTATTTCTGATGCACTGCCAAGGTACTTTACCTGGCTGGGTGATTTGGGAATAAAGTGCAAAACCGAATCAGAACAGCCACTACAATTTAAGGTCCTTCAAGAAAGGATGTTGCTTGACTATGAAGGAAGTTAGCAACTATCCCCCCTCCTAGAGGAATGAAATATTTTAGGAAATATTAAAAGGACAGAATATTACATTTCCTTGGATGAGAAATGGAGAAACATGTTTTAGGCAGGAAACAGACTCACTCATTCTTAATATCCCCCACCTTT
>JANHFT010004268.1:34818-45386 GCA_032467955.1 Pseudoxenodon macrops | reverse complement strand
TATTGTTTAGTCTGTGGAATACCACGGATTTACAATGCAATGGATTTAAAATAAGCAAGAAAGTGACATACAGAGAACACAGATTCAACAGACATTATAGATCAGGGGTGTCAAACTCGATTTCATTGAGGGCCGCATCAGGGTTGTGTTTGACCTCGGGGCCTGGGGTGAGCGTGACCAGGGTGGGCATGGACAGCTTGACATCACTCGTGTCGTGGGAGCCTGTGGCCCGAGTGCTCTGCCAGAGAAAATGGGCTCCCGAGCTCTGTTTTCATTTGGGACAGACTCCTGCAACCCTCTGCCAGCGAAAAACGGAGCTTGGGAAGGCACCATTTTTGCTGGGCTGGTCCTTCTCTAGTTCCAGGGCTCCCCTACAGGCCAGATTTAAGCATCCCATGGGCTGGATCTGGCACCTGGGCCTTGAGTTTGATACCCCTGTTATAGATGTTTCGAAAGAAAAGCTACTAGAAGATCAAATATATCAAGCTACTAGAAAAGCCATGGATGTCCTTGATATTCTCTGAGCTTGATTGTTTTCTTGCAGACAGTTCATTACCAAACTAGGTAACATCGTCCGTGCTAGAAGGTAGTGGGATTTGCTCTCCTTTTATATGTTAGTGGCTTGGCCTGTCAGTGTTGGTGGAAATGATCTTGGTGCAGCAAGACTCCATTGTCCAACCCTGACCTAGAAATATTCTCTTCCATTGATACTAGAAAAGTCATCTCACAGCATAAAGAATAACCAAGAATAACCTACAAACTGTTTCATTGAATAGCAAAATTATCCCTATGTTGCCCAAAATGAAGTCATCAGGTTTTATGCAAAACACAAGTGCTGGGAAGCTCCAATTAAACTGCAGAGAGTTGTCCTATCATCTCTATTATAATTTGGATTACAGTTTAAGTAATGTTTTGGTTAAAAAAAAGTTTGCTTTTACTACTTCTTTCTGCATCAGGTACAAATATACTGATTTGTCAGGCCAAGTGCAACTGTGATAAGTCACATAGCAAGATGACTCAAAGGGTTAGAGAATATCAGACTATACTTTGCATGGCAATAATTTAAGTGTTACACTTTGCATTGTGATGCCTGCTTATTTATTTAGATATGTAAAAAGACTCATTAAGACTGAGGCCAATTTTATAGAGAAACAGCTTTAAAGAGAAACACTTCATATTAAGCCTTTTTAAATTGTATTGATTTGTTTTGTAACTATCTCCTAAAATGCATAAATATATAAAATTAAGTTCAGCTTTCGTCACATGATTTACTATTTAAGTCTAAAGTTGCATTAAACCAGTTAAGCATTTTTTTATTCTGGAGCCGTATCTTCCCTCCTTTCCTTAATTTCTTAGGTACCAGGATACCGCAGGGACATTTCCCCACCCCTGTCTTTTTCTTACATTTTTCAAGGTTATGTTTTTTTGTTTGATTGTTTAAGACAGAATAAGTATAGGAAACCTAGGAGATGCTTCACACATCTATTTTAATTTCTAGTTCATGTTGAAAATGCTCCACATACTGTTTTTCTGCCAAATTTTAACAGCACAATCTGGGGCGAGCTCCAGGAATCACAGAAAAGAAATGTAGGAAGCTTTGTGCATCCTGCAGGGAGTGGGTTGATTCCCCTGCTATAAAGAGCTACCTAGAAATCACATTGAACTCAATTGGATTGGATACTAAGTAGAATGCATAGGATTTTATGATCAGTTTCCTTTTAGTGAACTAACCTAATTGGGTTTGTGAGGAGTTCATAGATAGAGTGGAGCGTGGTTCTCTTTATGAATTCCATTTCCCCCCCTGATATTTTGCTATTTTGCAATGGTTTTTTTGGAATTTTGTAATGCAATTCTTGGTTAAAAATTGTATATTGAAATGCACTTTAGAATGAACTGCGTATGACAATAAAGGCAAATCTTTATATGCATGCATCTTAATTAACAAACTATTGGAAAAGTATTGGGATGGAATTATCTTTCAAGATTGAGAGTAAAAGAATAGGATTCTTCATCTCACAGACTCATGGAGTCAGAAGAGACCCCAAAGGTCTTCTAATCCAAAGCCCTGGCCATTGCAGGAGTCCTTATACTATTTTGGATAAGTGGCTATCCAATCTTTTATTGAAACCTTCCAATGATGCAACGCCCATAGTTTTAGAAGACAGTTTATTCCATTATTTAATAACTCTCGCAGTCAAGATATTTCTTTCATTTCAAGTTTGAATCTCTCACTATAAAGCTTTCACCTATATTGGTTCTTGTCTTACCTTTGGGTGTTCTGGAGAATAAATCTACACTGTTTCCCCTGTGACATCTGTTCCTGTATTGCGATAATGCTATATTTCTCCTTAGCTTTCCCTTCTTTAAGGTCAACATTCTTCAACCACACTTTATTGTTTTATTTTATGGAAGATTTAGCCTCCAATTTTTTAAAACCATGTTTTCTGTTCTTCCCTGCACTTCTTCCAGTTTCTCAGCGTAGTTTTTGCATTGTGGCAACCAGAACTGGATGCAGTCTTCCAGATGTGGTCTGACCGGTATAGGACTCTAGTCTGTGATCTTCACACTCTACTTCCTTTGTTGCAATCCAAGTCTACATTGGTTCCTTTGTGATCTGTGGCATATTCCAAGCACATGGTTTATTTGTGAGACTCTTCTCACAATTATTACCACTAAGCAACGTCCTATCTGTCTTGTACTATACATCTGGTTTTCCTTGTCTAAATGCAGGACCTTACATTTCTCACCACTGAACAAATTTAGTTGCATAGGTCCTCATTTTCAAATCCATCAAGATTCTTTTCCATCTTGAGCCTACCTTCTGGGGTGCTGGTAATCCCCTTCCTTTGAATCTTTCAAGGCCATTTTACATGTGCTTGAGGTGTTTTCGCTCAGGGAAATGGTTATATGATTGTTAATTTTTTAAAGTAAAGCAATATTTAAATAACTGTTATAAAATTATGCATTACATAAGTTAGTGAGCAAATTCTCATACAATACTAGAATGCAGGGTCATGTGATGAAATTAAAACTTGGTTGTTCAAAACAGCAAGAGGACCTTTTGATAAACATTCTGAATTGAATTGTAAATTTATTCTTATATTTGATCATTAAGAGTACCACATTTCATCTAAATACCATACAGGTAAAATTATACACATTGCAGTTCTCATTAAATCCAGATTTTTTTATTTTTTGCCCTGCATGAGCAAGTATCACAGTATCCTTTTTACTGCGATGTCCTTGTCCATGGTACTGAAACGGAATATCCAATGTTCAAGTTGCCATGTGAACCATTGTTTTTCTTCAAGAAGGAAGCCATCTGCTTAAGAGATACAGATTTCTGACATAGAAATGGCTCCTTTGACAGTCCTACATTAAAGAAATGTGTTGACTGAAACAGCTATTATGCAGATTCTTTTCCTCAAGCAGAAGAATCTGACAGTCTTCTTTAAACAAGGTGGCGATTTCTGTGTAAAGTTTGTAATATGAATACATACATTTAACTATTTTAATTTTTCTTTATTTTTATAAACTTTTAATTTATTATATCTTGTGCCCAGTTAGAAATTTAGAAACCCCTTATAAAATTCATATCTACCTTTGGGCACATTAGGATAGACACATTATCTATAGCACTCTCAAGAATAATATATATTATTTGGACTAATATACACATTTCTGACTCTATTTTTTCCAATAGATACATTTTATATGCATCTTTTGAATGGAGAACCATATTTGTATATGTGTTCATTTTTCTCCTGCTTTTATTTTTGTGAACTCAAGGCAACATGCATACCTAATAATCCCACCTATTTTTTCCACAACAACTCTGCTGTGGGTTTTGCTGAGAAAAAGGGACAGACCTAAAGTTACCAAGCTGGTGTTCCTATCTGAGGAAGACCTAGAACTCACAATCTCCCAGTTTCTAGCCCAGCATCACAGCCACTACATCAATTGGGTAGATTTTCATTCTTCTAGGTTTCCTATTAGATACTTTGTGTTAAAATAACAACAATAGCTTATAACTAGACCTTTCCTGGCTGGTCAATTTTTATATCTCACCATTCCTTTTTAAATTTTCGGAGTTAATGTAATGGAATTTCTTGACAGATCTGTATAAGCTAAGGTCTTTCATTCTACTCATTTCAATCACCCAAGGGTTTAAAGCTATAGGCACTTTCATCTTATTTTCCATCCTTGCATTCATTTTATCTATTACATCAAAAGAAAGACTAATAAAGTTCTGACTGATTATTCAACTTCTATTTCTTGGTTACTAACAGGAACAGTTCTATAGGAAATTTAGCTGCAGTTTGATATGTGAAAAATAGAAGCCTATGGGCTTTAAAAAAATCATACATGCTTCATTTAAATTTTGGTTCCTGGGTGATTTTCCTCATTTTGACAGTTGCAGTTTGTTCAGCTGTGCTTTAGGGCAAGGACAATATTATATGTCAGCCAAAATTAATGCATTTTTAAAAATTACCTATGTTGTACAGGTTTAATGACTAGGGCTGAGTGAGAGGGACTGGGCCACAGTAACCAAAATGGCTTTGAATTCAAGGCAGAATTAGAACTCACAGCCTCCTTGTTTTTAGCCAGTGCCTTAATCAAAACACCAAACTGGTTCTCTGTCTTTTTTTTTATATTAGATAAAAATATGTAAATCAAATGTTTGTCCCTCTTCTGCATTCCAATCACTATTAATCTAATGAATACTGTTTTATCAAGCCATGCGATACCATAATGTATGTATTGCTTTCCTATTCATAATATGATTAGGCACTAGATAATGATGATTTAAGATAAGAAGAACATCTAGGAGATTTCAGGAGAAGTTGGGAGAGGGGGAACAAAGGAGGCTGAGAATAAGGAAAGGAAAGAAGATGCCTACCAGTAAGCAAAATGCTTTCGAGAAAACCAGGAATTGAGTAAAGGATAAAAGCAAACAAATACCGTAATAAACTTTGACTTTGTTTTTAATAGCAGCATAAAATAGATGAAATAAGGAAATAGCATAAATATATAACCCTACTTTAAAACAATTACAAATAATTGCACATTTCATGATTATTTAGTAAAACACCATTAATTTAGTAAGATTATATAAATTGTTGAGTATAGACACAGCAAATACGCAATAAGTTTTACCTGATTCTAAAGACTGCATATTCTGAGAACAACCAAAATAAATCCCCCAATTATTAAAATGCACCCAGAGAGCACTGTAAAAGCTAACGCTGTGGGAGACAAATTCAGGATGGAAAATCAAATTTCATCTGTCCAGGAAGGTTCCTATAACACTATCCTACAGACTGCAATCAGATTATCTAATATACTTGAGCACTGCATGAGGTAACTAAAACACAAATAAGCTAAAGTAGAATATGTGTATTGATTTAAACCTACATATAATTAGAAACTACCCAGTACTTGTTTTCAATTTTCCCTCAAGCCAAGCTTATTGATACATGGTTTGGATCATCAGGAATATCAAACCAAGCTAGCTCCCAAAACACAATTTCAGTACAACTCTCCCAAAATCTCAAACATTCTCCAGCTGTCCAAAACCAAAGAACTTTCTGGAAGGTTCATCATGATGTGTGAACACAGTTGAAATACCATGTTGTGATTGGCTTTCCAGCCCTTGACCTTCTGTAGTCTTACTGAATATGAGCGCATATTAATATTCATTGACCGTTTCTGAGTCAGTGCAAGTCTTCATATCATTCAGTTTCCAGTAAAAACCCTTTGTAAATTATTTTTGAGATAATGTCTCATATTGTTTCCTTATTTGGGTTATTCTAGACCTGTATTGACTTTTATCTCATTCTTGATGTCTACTCTCTGCAAATGTTAGAGACGGATTAGATCAAAATGCTATTTTGAATCTTTATTGCTGTTCCTTCCATTCCTGTAAAAGCCTAACAGAAATATCAGCTGAGCCTGACAGGCAAGGGCCGTCTATAAGGGAAAACATTTCTATCATTGCCTATATCACTGTTCAGTTCACAATATTCCAGTAGGTTTCGTGTGTGTTGCTTTTTTATTATTAGTGTATTAGAATCCCATGTAAGAAATTGGACCTCATTGCAGAAAGAGACATAGAATGAAGCATAAACTATTCATGAACACAAAATGTGCATATTTCTTTTACAACATACCCACATAGTTCAGGGCAGGTTCTGGGACTATATTTTGATACTTAAAGCTTACATTTTGAGCTATTAAAAATAATGTCCAAAATATTACTTACCAACACAGACCAATTTCTACCCAGATATAAGTACAACATCATTGACCTAGAAGTCAAGAACTATGGTCTGTATCCGAAGATGCTTCTTGTGTGAATAGAAGAAAGCAGTTCTGCTCACACAAGACACTGCTCTCAATATTCACCCATCCCTTTTACAGTACTTACCACAATCCTCTACTACCCCAAGATGCAGGATTTGGGAGGCTGCAGTGAATGAAGAGGGATAAGAAAGAAAAAGTGCTTTTGCCTGGTACAGCTGAAGAATGCTTTCAACGGATGAAAGAATGTCTTTGGATTCAAGGCATAAACATTTCTCTGTGTGGTTACGGCAAGCAGTTTAAGCAGATGTAAAGAAAACTGTGCCTTTCTATTTTTTTTAAAGAAGAAAATCAAACTTCCTAATGGATCTTTTATGATATATGATGCTTTCCTGAACTTTGCCTTTGCTGCTAATTAACTTTCTTGGCAATCACACACTTTTAAAACTATCTACAGATATTTAATTGAGCATTCAGTAATACAGAACTGTAAGAATCTTTGCAATACCACCCCCAGAAATGTTGTGGGCTGGATTGTGAAATTAAAAACATAAAGCAGTATGAGCCAATCACCTAAACTGAGAAAGAAACAAATTTATTTCCCAGTTCATGTGCTTTAACTATTTATTAATAAATCCCCAGCGTTTGTATGCTTCTTAATTGAGTGGTTTTATTACAAAAAGGAAAACTATTTTATTTTAAACTTAACTGTGCATGGTTCAATCTTGTGTTGATCTGTAGAAATGAAAGGGTGGATTTCTCTTTCGATGTGTTCAATCTTGTGGGATACTCAAACCCCACTTAGTAGCTGGAAATAGATTGTGATGAGATCATGTGAATTTCAGAGGTATGAAAGGGTGGGCAGGAGCTCTGAATCAGCATGCGTAGCAGAGTGGGATGTTGAAATCAGTAGTATAGATAGATGGGAACAGTACTGAAAACAGTAGCATATCTTGGAAGCACACATGCTGGAGATGATGCCCAGATCCTTTACATATTTTCTCCTGTGGGCATTAAGAATACAGGCAGCCAATTCCCTCCTAATTCCTGCTTTTGTCCTTGCTCTTCTTTCCTGATTTGAAAGACAGATTAATGACTCCTCTTCATCCTTCACCCTACAGGATATAAATCAGCAATCTTTTTTTTTTCTACCCCGTGGACAGAAAGCTTAGAGAGAGAGACTCTAATTTAATTAGAGCACCTAGCTCCTATAAAAGTTTTTACTTATCCTTTTGGTCCATAAACACCTGTCTCTGGGTATTTTTATTTGGCTTGGCTCATACTCATCATCTGTTTAAATATTACACCTGGATACTTAAATGCTTTTTAAAAAGAGCCTATTTCAAGACACATGCTGCAGGGGAAAAAAATCCTAAACTTGGCCCATTTTGGCTGTGGTTCAATGCAGACAAACCCTCAAAGTCCATTTGATTTCAGGCATTACTAATTGATATAGTAAATACATAGTATTCAGTATATAATCTGAACTCTCTTCAATTTAGAGCAGGGACGTCAAATTTGCGTCGTCACGGTGGCATCATGTGATGTATTGCTAAACCGGGCATGGGTGTGGCCAGCATCCAGCTCGCAGGGCGCGAGTTTGACAGCCCTGACTTCGAGCTTATCTACGTTTACCTATCTTATGTTCATATAGACTTGATTGTAAGCCATTTTAGAAAATCCTGCCACATCCTCTCAATGGGCGTTTCCATTGCTACACCTTTCTTTTCACACATTTATACAAATTCATGTATAACACTCTCACTATAATATCTGGGGTTTGATGTGCAAATTAGGCAATGAATTCTAATACATTTCACATTTATATCTAATGTAATGCTTAATACATAAAATGAATCTTGTGCCTTGAGAGATGAGGACCTTGATATCTGATCCATAACCAATAAAGGAAATTAAATCCCCCCCTTCTCTAATTTTAATAGAAATAAATCCTTGAATCATGTGCAGATCTTTTTTGGCGAGAGAGAATTCTGCGTTGAATGAATTTTGTGCCTCTTAGAACAAGAGGAAAGCACTGTGTAACCAGATCACAAGTGGGTTTTCCAACTGTGTGTTCAGGAACATTTCCAAAGTGAAGGTCCGCTGTGGCAGGCCACTTACACACCTCCTTTGCCTTTACAGAGATTATGAGCAACAACCACAACAACCCTTGCTCGAAGGCAGAATTGTTTGAAGTGGGTTGGTCATTTGGTTTTGCTGTGTTTTGTTTTTTTTAATTTGCAAGTGAATATAGCTCTCTGTAAACTTAATTTTAACATATGCCATGCAGAGGTGGGTTCTGAATTTTCTTACTGCTGGTTCGCTCAGGGTTGTGCCTCAAGCGTGTGTGTGGCAAGCAAAAAATAGCTTCTGTGCATGCGGAGAAGCAAAATCCAAAATGGCGGCGCCCATGGAGCCACCGAAAGGAACCTGCTCCATGACATCATCATGAAAAGAACCTGCTCCGTGACGTCATCGTGGAGTTACTACCTACTCTATACCGGATAAAACAGGTAGGAACCCACCTCTGATGCCATGATAATGAAGTTAATGGCAAATCTTTTTAGGTATAATTTTATTTATGGATGTTAATGTTTTTAATGCATCTGTACATATGCTTTGTCAGAAGTCCAAGTCACTCTGAGGCAGGGAGGCGATATAGACATCTCTGTAATATTAAATGGACATTAAAAAATCCATTCTACTTTGTCTTGGGCCTTATATTACTTGCTCTCCACAGAATAGACAACTGTAATGGAGATTACAACTACAGCTGTGAGAGAAAATACCTGATGGGGAAGAAAGCTACAACCCTTGTTTGGCGAGATATTTTTGTAGGTTTGTGGCATTCTTTTTAAGACTCCCTGTATGTTGAAATTTGGCACTTCGTATTACAAGAAGCTGCAACTTTTATTCCTTCTCCAATGCAGAATTTAAGATTTAATATTTTTATCCTTTTCTTTGGAGGAGAGGATATTCAATGGACATATAGATGAATTCTAAGATTTAGAAAGAGATTTTGCAATGGGGAAATGTCATTTAAAATTCTAATTTTTAGGAAAGTGCAGCAAAACCCTACAAAATACCACCCTGTAGTATGACTATATCATTAAGAAATATGTCTCACGCATCACACTGTCTTGCTTTATTTTAACTACCATCCATTGGTCAAGCCAAAGTGTCCTAGGTTAGACCTAAAACTAAGCCATAATCCATACATTGTTCTAACCTGTACCAAACAAACCATCTGTGTATTACATGATACCAAACAGAGGTGGGTTCCTAACGGTTCGGTCCAGTTCTACTGAACCATTAGTAACTTACTGGCACAGTTCTGTAGAACCGTTAGTAACCTGGGCTTATCACACTCCTGAGCCGGTTCTTTCGGCGCCACCATGTTGGATTTTAAGATTTTTAAAAGCATTGCGCATGCGCACATGGTGCACAAAGTGCGTGCAGCCATAGCACACCACTGAGCGAATGGGCAGTAAAAAGATTTAAAACCCACCTCTGATACCAAATGTGAATGTGTGCTTGAATTGAATTTTAAAGAAAAGGAGTATAGACGTTAGACTCTTCCTGCCCCAAAAGTACCAACCGGTGGAAAAACTAAAGACAACATTTTTAGAGGGGCATATAATTCTATTACAGCTGACAGGCTCTTTAGCCCTGAGATGCATGGATCAAAAAGAGTAGAAGATGGAAGGGAGACAAGACAGTATGATAGCAAAAGATCAAATATATTTATCAAACTTGTATACCGCCCTTCTTCCCAATGGTGACTCTAGGTGATACATTTAAGGAAGGGTTTCAAGACCCATTCAAAAATACGTAGGGAAAGCTCTGAATGCAGTCACAATGATTGATAAAATGTTGACATAAATGAAGCAATAGAAGTGATGATCCGAAGGGCCGTTAAGATGGCTCCGCTGCGTTGGTATCTTGGAGGGGTAAAAAGACCCATCTTTTATCTCTAAAAAGACTCTTAGGCCTCTGGCTAGAATGGCTCAGGCTCTTTCTTTGGATGTTAGATGTTGATGAACTATTTGGGTTGACTGTTGGATCTTGTTCCTTTTTTCTTTTCTGGTTTGGGTTTTGTTAAAACTTTATTCTTGTTATACTACTTTTATCATCTGGTATATTACCGTATTTTTCGGAGTTTAAGACGCACCTGAGTATAAGACGCACCTTAGTTTTTTGGGAGGAAAATAGGGGAAAAAATCTGCCTACCAGGTATTCATCTGGCTAGCGTCCTTAGTCTGGTCAGC